>CM062293.1:10821196-10918696 GCA_031216915.1 Pictodentalium vernedei | reverse complement strand
TAGGGGGTTACCTAATCATGATATCATGCTGTGTTTGATAAGTTAGGGGGTTACCTAATCATGATATCATGCTGTTTGATAAGTTAGGAGGTTACCTAATTATGATATCATGCTGTGTTTGATAAGTTAGGGGGTTACCTAATTATGATATCATGCTGTGTTTTATAAGTTAGGGGGTTACCTAATTTTGATGTGCTTTGTTTGTTAAGTTTTGGGGTTACCTAATCATGATATCATGCCGTGTTTGATAAGTTAGGGGGTTAATTAATCATTATACCATGCTGTGTTTGATAAGTTAGGGGGGGACCTGATCATGATATCATGCTGTGTTTGATAAGTTAAGGGGTTACCTAATCATGATATCATACTGTGTTTTATAAGTTGGGGGTTACCTAATCATGATATGCTGTGTTTTATAAATTAGGGGCTTACCTAATCATGATATCATGCTGTGTTTGATAAGTTGGAGGTTACCTAATCATGATATCGTGTGGTGTATGATAAGCTAGGGGGTTATCTAATCATGATATGCTGTGTTTGATAAGTTAGGGGGTTACCTAATCATGATATCATGCTGTGTTTGATAAGTTAGGGGTTACCTAATCATGATATGCCATGATTGATAAGTTAGGGGGTTACCTAATTATGATATCATGCTGTGTTTATTAAGTTTTGGGGTTGTCTAATCATGATATAATGCTGTGTTTGATAAGTTACCTATTTATGATATGCTATGTTTGTTAAGTTTAGGGGTTACCTAATCATGATATCATGCTGTTTTTATAAGTTATGGGGTTACCTAATCATGATATCATGCTGTGTTTGATAAGTTAAGGGGTTACCTAATCATGATATACCATGATTGATAAGTTAGGGGGTTACCTAATTATAATATGATGCTGTGTTTGTTAAGTTTTGGGATTACCTAATCATATCATGTGGTGTTTGATAAGTTAGGGGGTTATCTAATCATGATATCATGCTGTGTTTGATAAGTTAGGTGGTTACCTAATCATGATATCATGCTGGGTTTGATAAGTTAGGGGGTTACCTAAACAGGATATCATGCTGTGTTCGATAAGTTAGGGGTTACCTAATTATGATATTCTATGTTTAAGTTTTGGGGTTACCTAATCATGATATCATGCTGTGTTTGATAAGTTAGGGGGCTACCTAATCATGATATCATGCTGTGTTTGAAAAGTTAGGGGGTTACCTAATCATGATATCATGCCATGTTTGATAATTTAGGGGGTTACCTAATTATGATATGCTATGTTTATGTTTTGGGGTTACCTAATCATGATATCATGCTGTGTTTTATAAGTTGGGGGTTACCTAATTATGTTATGCTATGTGTGTTAGGTTTTAGGGTTACCTAATCATGATATCTTGCTATAATTGATAATTTAGGGAGTTACTTAATCATGATATCATGCTGTGTTTGATAAGTTAGGGGGTTACCTAATCATGATATCATGCTGTGTTTGATAAGTTAGGGGGTTACGTAATCATGATATCATGCTGTGTTTGATAAGTTAAGGGGTTACCTAATCATGATATCATACTGTGTTTGATAAGTTAGGGGGTTACCTAATTATGATATGCTATGTTTGTTAAGTTTTGTTGTTACCTAATCATGATATCATGTGGTGTTTGATAAGTTAGGGGTTACCTAATCATGATATACCATGATTGATAAGTTAGGGGGTTACCTAATTGTGATATCATACTGGGTTTGATAAGTTAGGGGGTAGGGATGCCACAATTCGTCGATTAGTCGACTCACTGTCGATTCACGGCCGTGTCGACGATTTTTTTTTGGAGTCGACTATCGGGGGGAAAATGTAGAAGCCACTGTTTTCTAGTTAATTGTTCCAAGTTAGGTTTGTGGGCTAATTGTGGCTGCTAGTCTGTAACAAAATCAATCTGAATGTGTTCTAAAACGCATATAAATAAGTTAGCGCAAGAGAAGGGGGGGGGGGGGCAGGTCTCCAGCACACTCCAGGGTCATATCACATCGTTGTCATCACTAAGAGTTGAAAATAAAGGGTTAACTAACGTTCAGTGAAGAAGAAATCATCGATTTCTGTAACATGATTTCTGTGTGGTATCGTTGCTATCTCAAAGCATTTCAAGTTTTCAACTGACTGAACTGAAACTATATCGCAAATTTAACTGAAACAATCAACAACAGAGACAAGTCTCAATCATCAATTCATGCCGACTCTTTGATGTGAACTGGTGTCGATTGATAGCTGTCTTTGAAGTTGCCACATCCCAGAAAGTTGAGAAACATTTTTGTTAATCGGGATTGTCTGGGACAAAGTTTATTGAAATTGATTTCCTCTAATTGAACCACTGGCCTAGTTCTACACATACAGTGTTGTCAAATTATGTGAATTTATGTCGATGATTTAAATCGCCTTTGAAGTTTTGATGCTTGCAGACAGAAAATAATATTCAGAACAAATAGTAATACAGACTGTAGAACTGGTCCAGACCGTTCATTGGTGTGATTGGTATACGAAGCACGCCCACTGTCTAATCACCATTCAACATTCCCTGTGGCAGACCTTAAACACTGACGACGGGGTCTTTTCGTTCCAATGGGTGTTGTAACTTGTAGGTTTGTGTATGGGTGTGGGGTGCTTTTACTGTTTTGTTGATTTGTCAGTACGCCAATGGCAGGTCATATGCAAGCGGGTGTTGGTGTGGACTCACTGGGATGGAATTGCTAGTTGTACATAAAAATACAGCCTATGGGCGTGGCTTTCATTTGACATAACACGCGTCCCCGTCAGGGGCACAGGAAGCGTCTGCCTTGTCAAATGACTGCCACAATCACATTGCAGTACTAGTTTGTCAATCTCATTGCCAAAACATTGTCACTTGACTCATTACATTTTGTTAAATCCTATTATATTATTCGAAAAAAAAGTTAAAAAACTGAAAAAAAAATGTCAGGGAGAAAGCAATCGGATGTGTGGAAGTACTTTAAAAAGGACGAAGATAAAAAAGTTTCCTGTACTTTATGCTATAAAACATTCTCATACCATGGGTCAACAACGGTGATGAGAAACCACATGGCGGCCATCCATGGAAATAAAACTTTTACAGACCCAAAACAGCCTGCGTTGAAATCGATGCTCATGCCTTCATGTTCACAAATTAGTGATTCCCGAAAGACACTGATTGATGATAAAATTGCCACATTTGTGGCAAAGGACATGATGCCACTGAGTACTGTTGAAGGTGAGGGGTTTAAAGAACTAATGAACTGTGTGATACCAAGTTACAAAGTACCCGGACGTACGCACGTTCGTCTACTAATTGAAAACAAGTATGATGCATGCAAGCAGCTACTCATGGATAGCATTACTGAGTTGCTCAATTCATCAGCACAAAAAGAGTGTTTTTCCATCACAACAGAGATATGGACAAGTCGGACAAACGACCCATACATGACGACAACAATACATTTCATGTCAAGTAACTGGACACTGGAAAGTTTTGTTTTGTCTACAGAAATAATGCCGGAGTCGCATACCGCAGACAATATAGTAGAACGACTGATTGGAGTCTTTGAAAAATTTAATATCCCTGTGACATCAGTTGTTGCAATTGTTCACGATAATGCGTCCAATGCAGTCGCGAGTTTACCACTACTCAATGAGAAACTCAGGGCAAAAGCAGTGTTTAAAGCACAAACATCTGTATCTACCCGTGACACACCAAGTACAGAATCTACAGGTGTTCGTTTGGCAAGTACAAGTAGTGCTACTGCTACTGCAGCTGCTACTATTACTAGTGGCCATAATAGTGTCAGCTGTCAGAGTGTATTTCGTGAAATCGTCAGTGTTCCATGCGCTGCCCATACCTTACAGCTTTGTGTAAATGCAGGCTTGGATGTGCGTCAAATTAGTATTCTGCTCGGTGCCTGTCGTAGGTTAGTGGTGCATTTCAACCACAGTGCACGTGCTACGCAGGAGCTTTATGTTCGCCAAGAACGAATGAACATACCCAAAAAGAAACTGATACAAGAGGTGAAAACACGTTGGAACAGTTCCCTGCATATGTTGGAAAGACTTTCAGAACTAAGATGGCCAGTTTCTGCCGTTCTGTCTGATGAGAATGTGACGAAACGATCAGATGCTCGTACACTTGATATGACCAATGAGCAGTGGGTGCTCATGGTTGATTTGATACCCATTTTGAAACCTTTAGAAGCAGCCACGACAATTCTCTCTGCTGAGAAAACTGTGAGTGTTTCAAGCGTACTTCCAATAATGTTTGGCTTGAGTGAACGACTAAAGGCCGATCCTGAAAATGATTCTAAAACGATCTCAGCTGTTAAGGGGGTAATTAGAACAGACCTGGAGCGCCGTTTTAGACTTTCACCAGATACACTCTTACCAGATGGAATTCATATCTTAGCGTCAGCATTGGACCCACGACACCATGACCTAAAATTTCTGAACAATTCTACTATTTTAGATACAACCAAAGACGCACTTACACAAGAGTACAAACGAATTAGACCAGTTAGTAGTGTTAGTCATGATTCTGACAGCTCAGTGAGTTCACGCGATGCAGAACAAAGAGGGGTTGAGGCTACTAGTAGACAAACTCAAGATATTGAAGTCTCTTCTGACCCGTCATCATCAGGATTCATAGGGGCTGCAACTAAGAAACAAAAAGTTTCTTCAAGTGAGCTGATATTTGGGGTTACCAAAAAACGTAGTCAGGGAAATGATTCAAATGATGTGAGTTCTGAGCTCGAAAAATTCCGCAAAGAACTTGCTTTGGATTTTCATGAATGTCCACTAACGTGGTGGAAGTCTAACTGGCATCGTTATCCTAAATTGTCTGAGCTGGCAAAAAAATATCTTACCGTGGTGGCAACGTCGACTCCATCTGAGCGCGTATTTTCCTGATCTGGGAATATTGTTTCACCAAGGCGTGCACTCCTCAAGCCGGACATTGTGGATATGTTGGTTTTTCTTAACAAGAATATGGGCCTTCTTAATTAAATTTCTATTCTGACTCTGAGTATTCTCGTAGAAAATGGGAACGTAATAATTGGTGCATGATCGCATGTGTACCAGGTTGATAGGTGACGTCTAGGACCTATATGTGACCCAGTAATTTTGAACTCATGCCACAACGTGTCAATTAACAACTTTTTTTGTTTAAGCTACTTAACTTACTACCAAACAGGAGTTTAAGTTTTAAAGTAAAATTAAAATTCTAATTTGTTTATTTTCAATTTTCAAATTAAGATTCTGACAGTAAGAGGCTGGGAACTATAAATCATTCAAAGAAATTGTAAAGAAGTTAACATTTTTCCATTTTTATCCGATCATTTTGTCATGTGATCAGAGATCAGTGCAGTGCTAATGAGTAATGACTATTCTGACATTAAGTTTTGTTAAGTGAACTATACTATACAATTATTAAATATTTAGCATTCAAAGTCCAACTTGTACATTAACTTCACTGAGCATGTGGAGTCGTAGAACAAAACTTCAAGTTCAACCACCTGGTAAAGCCATTGCCGAAACCCAAGTCCCCAACACAGAAGTCACTTGGAGTAGGCGAGTCAGACACAGATTTTTATCGCAGAAAATTCATTTTTGGCTCACAGAAGTTACAATTCCTCACTAGAAAGAACTTGTGGAGTTTGTTTTAATGAGGGGTGATGAGCTGTCAGACGTGTTTTGTAACAAGCTCAACTCATTATCCCTCATTGAATCTAACCCCACAAACTCATTCCAGTGAGCGACTGTAAACTGTATTTTTTAGACTATGTTGGTGGTTCCGACGGGCCAGAGTAAGGGGTAGTCCCAAGTAGAGCCCCCAAGGCCCCAACCCCAGTCAGGAAATTTTAGGCTGTTCAATGTTCATGATGTGAACTTGTTAAACACCAATAAATAAAAAATAATATATCATTATTTTATTATATAGTGGCCGAAACATCCCGGGCGAAAACGCCCACGTCGGGGGCATGTCCCATTCGTTAATGAATGATAAATTAATAACGGTATTTCTCTGACACGATTCACACGAATAGTATTACATAACCTGAGTATCATACTGTTTTAAGAGCAATGGAAATTAATGAAATCCCATTGTACTTAGAACAGCATGTAACTCAGGTCGTGAATTTTTCAAACCTGTAATGACAGATAATTTCTCTGAATGCGTACGGTTCAAAACTTTGTGATTCGCGTTGACGCATTGATAAGATTGCAGATAATAATTTCTAACCGGCCCCTTCTTCAAAATGTTCCCAACTTCCCGCCCAGATATCACTTGACAGACACGGCCTTGTGCAAGTGAATGCGGTTGTGTGATAATGCCAGTGTATTACATGTTCTTCGGACTTATTCCCAATTTGTTATGAAATTCGAAGTGGTCAGTTTGTAGTGTATTCGCGCAAAACAGGACTCATTATAGAACTAATATTCAGTAAATATACACGATGGATTATGCCATCATTACGGATGGAACATGCACATCCTTGCAGGTAAAGTTGAACACAAACTTTTTTTTCTATTTTTCATTTCCTGAAGCCATAGCCTGGTATAATGATGTTTAATTTCAGATGTGTTGCGATCCAATTTACCTATTACCTAATACCCAACTGTCCCGTACGCCCTCACCACAGCCCTCTGAATCCATTCTTGTGACAATTTAAGAATGGGTTCAGAGATGGGGAAGTGGGAGATGACAGTTAGTCTGTTACTGACCGTGTCGGGCTATCTTTTTAACGACAAAGTTTACACACAATATTTTCGGGTCACCTGGTACAACTATCGACGAATCGTCGATTAGTACGACCGATTAGTCGATTCCAAAATTTGAAAATCGTGGCATCCCTATTAGGGGGTTACCTAATCATGATATCATGCTGTGTTTGATAAGTTAGGGGGTTACCTAATCATGATATGCTGTTTGATAAGTTAGGGGGTTACCTAATTATGATATCATGCTGTGTTTGATAAGTTAGGGGGTTACCTAATTATGATATCATGCTGTGTTTTATAAGTTAGGGGATTACCTAATTTTGATATGCTTTGTTTGTTAAGTTTTGGGGTTACCTAATCATGATATCGTGCCATGTTTGATAAGTTAGGGGGTTACTTAATCATGATACCATGCTGTGTTTGATAAGTTGGCGGTTACCTAATCATGATATCGTGCGGTGTTTGATAAGCTAGGGGGTTACCTAATCATGATATGCTGTGTTTGATAAGTTAGGGGGTTACCTAATCATGATATCATGCTGTGTTTGATAAGTTAGGGGTTACCTAATCATGATATGCCATGATTGATAAGTTAGGGGGCTACCTAATTACGATATCATGCTGTGTTTATTAAGTTTTGGGGTTATCTAATCATGATATCATGATGTGTTTGATAAGTTACCTATTTATGATATGCTATGTTTATGTTTTGGGGTTACCTAATCATGATATCATGCTGTGTTTGATAAGTTAAGGGGTTACCTAATCATGATATGCCATGATTGATAAGTTAGGGGGTTACCTAATTATGATATCATGCTGTGTTTATTAAGTTTTGGGGTTACCTAATTATATCATGTGGTGTTTGATAAGTTAGGGGGGTACCTAATCATGATATCATGCTGTGTTTAATAAGTTAGGGGGTTACCTAATCATGATATGCAGTGTTTGATAAGTTAGGGGTTACCTTATCATGATATACCATGATTGATAATTTAGGGGGTTACCTAATTATGATATGCTGTGTTTGATAAGTTAGGGTGTTACCTAATCATGATATACTGTGTTTGATAATTTAGGGGGTTACCTAATTATGATATGCTATGTTTATGTTTTGGGGTTACCTAATCATGATATCATGCTGTGTTTTATAAGTTGGGGGTTACCTAATTATGTTATGCTATGTGTGTTAGGTTTTAGGGTTACCTAATCATGATATCTTGCTGTGTTTGATAATTTAGGGGGTTACTTAATCATGATATCATGCTGTGTTTGATAAGTTAGGGGTTACCTAATCATGATATCATGCTGTGTTTGATAAGTTAGGGGGTTACCTAATCATGATATCATGCTGTGTTTGATAAGTTGGGGGTTACCTAATCATGATATCATGCTGTGTTTGATAAGTTAGTGGGTTACCTAATCATGATATCATGCTGTGTTTGATACATTATGAGGTTACCTAATTATGATATGCTATGTTTGTTATGTTTTGGGGTTACCTAATTATATCATGTGGTGTTTGATAAGTTAGGGGGTTACCTAATCATGATATCATGCTGTGTTTAATAAGTTAGGGGGTTACCTAATCATGATATGCAGTGTTTGATAAGTTAGGGGTTACCTTATCATGATTTACCATGATTGATAATTTAGGGGGTTACCTAATTATGATATGCTGTGTTTGATAAGTTAGGGTGTTACCTAATCATGATATACTGTGTTTGATAATTTAGGGGGTTACCTAATTATGATATGCTATGTTTATGTTTTGGGGTTACCTAATCATGATATCATGCTATGTTTTATAAGTTGGGGCTTACCTAATTATGATATGCTATGTTTGTTAGGTTTTAGGGTTACTTAATCATGATATCATGCTGTGTTTGATAAGTTAGGGGGTTACCTAATTATGATATGCTATATTTGTTACGTTTTTTGTTACCTAATCATGATATCATGTGGTGTTTGATAAGTTAGGGGTTACCTAATCATGATATACCATGATTGATAAGTTAGGGGGTTACCTAATTGCGATATCATACTGGGTTTGATAAGTTAGGGGGTTACCTAAACAGGATATCATGCTGTGTTCAATAAGTTAGGGGTTACCTAATCATGATGGGCCATGATTGATAAGTTAGGGGGTTACCTAATTGCGATATCATGATGGGTATGATAAGTTAGGCGGTTACCTAATCATGATATCATGCTGTATTTGATAAGTTAGGGGGTTACCTAAAATGGACCCAATCTTTAGTGAAATATTTATAATGAATTCTCTTCAATTGCTAAAGTTTTGATTATATGTTAGAGTTAGTAATATAAGTGTTAGGGTTAGCTAACCAAAACCCAACCTTTACTGAACTAATAATAATGATTTCACCCCAAAAGAGAAACACCCACCATGACACCACTTGCTTGACAGATTGTGTCAAAAGAATGCTAATATTGATAAACACACTTCAGAGAGACAATTCTTATAATTGCCCCAAAACAATGAAATGAAGATGTTTTTGGTCAATTTTTAAAGAAAAAAACATATAAGAATGTACAGAAACCATGATTAAAATTTGGAAAAAGTTGGTACGTACATTTTTGGGCAATTGTTAGATTCACTATTCTTCATGTTTATCCATTTTAGGTTTTCTTGCCTAAGGAATTGTCTGCATATATAGGCCTAATTTACAAATTGAGTAGTTGATTTTTTTTAAATAATATGTGCAATGGGTAAAGGGTTAACCTGTTCATCAATATGTACTTTAGATTGTTTAACTTTCACAGAATACGTCCAGTCTCCACAGAACATACCCTACCCTCCACAGAACATGACCTACCATTCACAGAACATACCCTGCCCACCACAGAACATACCCTCTACTCCCAGGAACATATTATACCCTCCACAGAACATACCGGACCATCCACAGAACATGACCTACCCTTCACAGAACATGACCTATTCTCCACAGAACATGACCTACCCTTCACAGAACATGACCTACCCTCCTCCACAGAACATATCCCACCCTTCACAGAACAAGACCTACCCTTCACAGATCATGACCTACCGTCCACAGAACATGACCTACCCTTCACAGCACATACCCTACCCTTCACAGAACATGACCTACCCTTCCCAGAACAAGTCATACCCTCAACAGAACATGACCTATCCTCCTCAGAACATGACCTACCCTCCACAGAACATGACCTACCCTTCACAGAACATGACCTACCCTTCACAGAACATGACCTATCCTCCACAGAACATGACCTACCCTTCACAGAACATGACCTATCCTCCACAGAACATGACCTATCCTCCACAGAACATGACCTACCCTTCACAGAACATGACCTACCCTCCACAGGACATATCCTACCCTTCACAGAACATGACCTACCCTCCACAGAACATGACCTATCATCCACAGAACATGACCTACCCTTCACAGAACATGACCTATCCTCCACAGAACATGACCTATCCTCCACAGAACATGACCTACCCTTCACAGAACATGACCTACCCTTCACAGAACATATCCTACCCTTCACAGAACATGACCTACCCTCCACAGAACATATCCTACCCTTCACAGAACACGACCTATCATTTACAGAACATGACCTATCCTCCACAGAACATGACCTACCCTTCACAGAACATGACCTACCCTCCACAGAACATATCCTACCCTTCACAGAACATGACCTACCCTTCACAGAACATGACCTACCCTCCACAGAACATGACCTACCCTCCACAGAAAAAGACCTACCCTTCACAGAACATGACCTACCCTTCACAGAACATGACCTACACTCCACAGAACATGACATATCTTCACAGAACATGACCTACCCTTCACAGCACATACCCTACCCTTCACAGAACATGACCTACCCTTCCCAGAACAGGTCATACCCTCCACAGAACATGACCTACCCTTCACAACACGGGCCCTACACAGAACAGATCATACACACCGCAGAACATGACCTACCCTTCACAACACAGACCCTACATTCCAATGAATAGGCCCTACCTTCCACAGAACAGGTCATACCTTCCACACAATATGATGTATCTCCACAGAACATGCCCTACCCTCCACAGAACATGACCTACCCTTCACAACACAGGCCCTACCTTCCACAGAACAGGTCATACCTTCTACAGGACAGGTCATACCTTCCACATGTTCTACCTTCCACAGAACATGTTCACGACACAGGCCCTACCTTCCACAGAACAGGTCATACCTTCCACAACAGGTCATACATTCCACTGAACAGGTCATACCTTCCACAGAATATGTCCAATCTCCACAGAACATGCCCTACCCTCCACAGAACATGACCTATCCTTCACAACACAGGCCCTACCTTCCACAGAACAGGTCATACCCTTCACAAAACATGACCCACCCTTCACAACACAGGCCTTACCTTCCACAAAATAGGTCATACCCTCCACAGAGCATGATCTACCCTTCACAACACAGGCCCTACCTTCCACAGAACAGGTCATATCTTCCACAGAACATGACCTACCCTTCACAACACAGGCTCTACCTTCCACAGAACAGGTCATACCTTCCACAGAACACGAAGGTCATACCTTCCACAGAACATGAAGGTCATACCTTCCATAGAATACATTGTATCTCTACAGAACAGTTCATACCCTCCACAGAACATGACCTACCCTTCACAACACAGGCCCTTCCTTCCACAGAACAGGTCATACCTTCCACAGAACACGAAGGTCATACCTTCCACAGAACACGAAGGTCATACCTTCCACAGAACACGAAGGTCATACTTTCCACAGAACATGCCCTACCTTCCCAGAACATGACCTAACCTTCACAACACAGGCCCTACCTTCCACAGAACACGAAGGTCATACCTTCCACAGAATACATTGTATCTCCACAGAACATGACCTACCCTTCACAACACAGAACCTACCTTTCACAGAATAGGTCATACCTTCGACAGAACAGGTCATACCTTCCACAAAACACGAAGGTCATACCTTCCGCAGAATATGTCATATCTCCACAGTACATGCACTACCCTCCACAGAACGCGACAGGTCATACCTTCCACAGAATACGTCCTATCTCCACAGAACATGTCTTGCTTGCCAACACAGGCCCCAACCTTCCACAGAACAGGTCATACCTTCCAAAGGGTATGTCTCATCTCCACAGAACCTGCCCTAACCTCCACTAAACATGTCCAGCCCACCATTCAAAGGACACATATGATCTTCAATAGAACAGGTCATACCTTCCACAGAACAGGCCATACCTTCCACAGAACTACTTGCCTCAGAGGGGCACCTACCTTCCACAGAACAGATTATCTGAATGACATCGAATGCTTGATGGGACTTGGCGCCAAGTAATGGAGTGATCATGAAGAGTATCAATCCCTGACCACCTGGAAAACATCCTGCAAATGCATCTTGGCAATGAAAAAACTTGAACCCCAGTCCCAACTCAGCATCATACTTTTTTTCTTCTAAATTTGAACCATTTGATCACAGTCAGTTTGCAACTACATTTCCTATGCCAACCCCTACAGTATACTATTTACTAAACCAGAAATATATGTATTTGTAACCTTTATTGCATTTGTAATCATCATTTATGTATACTGTGAATAAATTATCTGAATCTGAATCTGACTTTCACAGAACATGTTCTACCTTCCACAGAACATGTTCTACCATCCCCAGAGAAGGCCATACTCCCACAGAACAGGCCTTACTTCCACAGAACAGGCTCTACTCCTACATAACAGGTCATACCTTCCACAGAACTTTCTCTTCCTTCCCCAGAACATGTTCTACCTTCCCTCAGAACGTGTCCTATGCTCCACATAACAGGCTCTTCCTTCCACAAAACAGGCCATACTGTCTACAGAATGAATGTACTTTCTACAGAACAAGTCATACCCCTACAAAATGTCCTATCCTCTGCAGAATAGAACCCTACCTGCCACAGAAAAGGCCCTACGTTCCACAGAACAGGTCCGACCCTCCGCAAAACAGGCCATATCTTCCACTGAATAGGTCTTTTCCTTGACAGATCATGTCCTACCTACCACCGAATAGGGTATGCCCAGCATATAGATATAGATTTCCCTGATACAAGCTTATGGGGCTCATATTGGTGAAGTATAATCTCTCTGAGATGATTCTGAATTTAGCTTATAAAAAGAAAGATAATTTTACTCCTAAATGTAAACAGATATTGCTGTATAGATAAACAGTCTGCAGTTAGATAATGAAGATTGATCTCTCTGTCTGAGAAAGTTCTAAAATTAATAATAAATTCATCAAATAAACCTTGTATTTATATCTTAACCCTTTAAGAAGTGTGATAACCACACATCACATCATGTGCAGTTTTGGGGGTATGTATGTACACAGTGCAGAAACAGAAACAAAGAGAAAGGAAAGGCTGCGCAATAATAATCCATTCAGACATTAACTGGTAGGGTGCTGGAAGCCCATATTTGGGCTTTATACTGAAGTGCTGGCACTGGAGTTTAAAGGCTTCATATTCTGTGGATGTCCTTCAGATTGTCTTTGGAGTGATATTATTTTATCTGTTAGGATTTGCCTTGTTACAATTTATGGGAGAGTGCCCACTGGCACTCTCCCATAAATTGCTACAAGGCAAAAATGCACAAACAAATTTTTCGGACCAAAAATAATTTAGCACTCTGCCAGTTAATAATGGCCGCTTATGTGAACATTAATTACTAACACAAACATACCACCGACAATAACTATCAACACTGAAAACACAATAGGTCATAAGAACCAAACAATGGAGAGGAAAGTGCAGGGTGTGAATTGCACATAGTCCATAAACAGTTGTATTAATTAATATGCATCAACAAAGGAAAAATAAACACTGCAGTGCTGATTTGTGGGATATTTTTTTCGAACATAAACATCATGGCACTTAATTGTTTTCTCTCATGTCTGAGCTGTCTCTGTGATGTGATTTTAAATCATAATAAAATAACGCAGTGCATATTTGTAAAAAAAATGCATTTTTAATGATAAGATATTGGTTTCAGCTAAACATAAGGTAGCGGCTACAGAACATTTTATTTTATAACTATGTTGTTAACTGTTTATAAACTCAGCTGCCCAGAACATTCCCCAAGTTTTTCACCCCTCAAATTGGACAGTCTATCCTACTGATGTAGGATGAAATAGCTATAATGCAGAAGCAAGTGTTCGACAATTTTTTCACGCGAATCAAGGCAAATCTCCTAAGATTCACGTACTTGGAGATTTGGGAGAATCGATTCACAGATTCATGTCGTAATTTTGCCTGTTACTCTTAATTAGTTTGGCAATCTGAACGTAATCACCAGTATCAGTGACTATTGGTCTCAGAATACCATGCGGCCCTATCCACAACTGAGAGTATTATTTGATCCACAACTTGAGAGTATTTTTTCTCCACTTACCAAAGTGATACAAATTGCCTAATCTTCCTTTTTCCACTCAGGTGAAAAAGAGTGCAGAAGCAGAAGTGCCTAAGATAAACTGCTTAGGAGACTTTAAAACTGTCAAAAAGACTTGTAACACTACGTTGGAATGATTAACTTTTGCCTTGGTGAAGGCTTTCATTTTTCTCCTTTTTTGGAGATTTACAGCTTTCCTGGCCTCTTTTAAAATTTTTGCCCCCCACCCCTCCTCATTTAAATTTTGTGGGGTGTCGGCATTATTTCAATTTGGGATATATATATACTAATTGATTTCATGTATTAACATACAAGCATCTTAGTCTGCCACTTATTCAATCTATGCCATATTAGCCAAATGTTGGTTGATTTCTTTTTCAGTTCTTGGACCATTCCTGCTATTTTGATCCCCTTGTAGTAAGTCTGTGTATCTCAGATTATTATTTATGTTGGTTACATTCAATGATATTTCTCAAGCTTTATATTCATTGTTTACTGCAGCGACTTTTAGATCAATGTCTCGTTGTGTTATGAATGCTGTTAACTCCTTGCATGCTGCTGGCAGATATTCCTGCCTGGGACAGTATTTCTCTTGCTATTGAAATATGTATAATTTGGGTATATCTAATCCAATTTCCACCCTGTATATTGAATGGATTTTTTCACCAATGATTTCCTGAGTTAAATTTAGATGAATTTTTCATCAAATCTAGTCATGGCTGCTGTGAAGCAGCCATGACTAGATATGATGAAAAATATTTTGAAAATACTCCGCGGTTTAAGAGGTAATGCATCTGCTGTTAATGTTGCCAATTTGGAGCTTTTGAGAAGAAATGCAATGCTGCAATCCAATCCAATCCATCCCTTCCCAAAGTTCAACGGAATCAGTTACGTTCCACTTCTTTATCACACAATCTCCTTTTGGATGGTGCCATAGCTAAGGTCCAGGAAGGGGCTCTGAAATTCTCTCAACAGCAACTCCTTTCTTGACAACTTTCAGCTGACAGTAGGGGCGTGTCTAGAAGAGGACGAGGTTTTAATCTCCGTCAATCCTCTTATAGGTCATTGGCTTATTCACAAACTTTCCCTCCAGACTTCTAACAAAGCTAAAAGATCTAGGTGTAGGAGTAGGAGAGGTGGAGGTCGTTTCTCTTCAAACAGGCCTTGCAACTCTTGCAAGTGATGGTCCTCACCTCGAGTTGCCTCCAGTGGGCGGTCAGATTGTTCTTTTTCTTCTGCAGTGGCTCAAGATTTCTATGGATCCTAGGGTTGACCAAGTTATTCAGTACAGTCTAAGCATTTCTTTTGTAAACAGACCCCCCTCTTACTTGCAATCCGTTCCCCTTCACTGTTCCCTCAGATCCTCTAAGAGCTCACCTTTTAGACTCCGAGATTCCGAAGCTCTTAGAGGAGGAAGTGATCGAGGTAGTTCTCAACCTCCAGTCGCGAGGGTTCTATGGCCGCCTTTTTCTGGTTCCAAAGAAGAACGGTCAACTCAGACCTGTCGTCGATCTCAGCTTTCTGAATCTCTTCATCAAAGCTCTGAAATTCAGTATGGAGACATTCAGATCAGTTCGGACTACAATTCATGAGCGCTTTTTTGCTGCGAGCATAGATCTCAAGAATGTGGATTTCCATGTTACTATCCATCCTCAGTCTCGCAAATTTCTCAGATTTTCGTTCCGAGGCATTGCGTATAATTCAATGCAATGCCTTTCGGACTCAGTTTAGCTCCGTGGGTATTCACCCGCCTTATGAATCAGGTTATGGCCGTTCATTGGGCCCATTCTTCAGTCAGCCTATCTGAATGACATTCTCCAGAGAGATGCGGACAAGTGCCTCTTGAAGAGGGACGTCCAGTCTCTTCTCGAACTCCTACAGTCCCTGGGATTGCATCCCAACTGGGAGAAGTCAGATCTAGTTCCATTTCAGACTTTCACGCATCTAGGGATGTAATTTCTTACTCAAGTCAATTTAGTTCAACTTCCCCTGGCCAAAGCTCAGATTGTCAGTGCGTTCAAACACTATTTTCACAAAGTGAACCAAGTTACAGCCACGGAGTTTCTGCGATTCATCGGGCGTTGCAAATGAGTGACTGACCTCATTCCATTGAGCAGACTTTTTCTTCGGTCTTTTCACTTTTATCTCCTTCAGAAATGGAGGCCAAATCTCGACTCTTTAGACATGTTGATCCCTTTGGACAAATTCGGGATCTATCTATACAAAGCCAAGATCTGACTTGGCTCACACAAGGTATTCCTGTAGATCCTCCCTCGCCAGATCGAATTATCACAGCAGACGCCAACGATCTGGGTTGGTGGGAGGGGGGCACTTTGAATCCTCTCAATTTTCAGATCAGCGGGGCAATGATCGGAGGATCAGTCTCTGTTCCACATAAACCAGAAGGAATTATTAGCCATTCTGTTAGCATTCCAGCACTGGAGTCATCTCCTTTCCAACTGTGCTCTGCAATTCTGACGGACAACTCGACCGTAGTTGCCTCTATACGGAACCAGGGAGGAACTCGTTCCTTTCTGATGTATCTTTTGACCAAGCATCTCTTCCTTTCTGCTCTGCAATTGAATTGTCAAATTCTGGTCAGGCACATTCCGGGTCGTCTGAACATTCACGCAGATGTGCTATCCCGCAAGGGCAGGACTCTTCCGTTAGAGTGGTCTCTGAATCAACAAGTCTTCAGAACCCTTTGTGACAAGTGGGGTACACCCCACATAGATCTATTCGCGACATGGTGAAACAAACAAGTAGACAATTTTGTGTTCCCTTATCCGGATCCTCAGGCCTTCGCAGTTGACACCCTTTTGCTCGACTGGAATGGGATAGATGATTACGCTTTTCCTCCTTCACCAATCGTTCAGTCAGTTCTGAACAAAATCCTCACCTCCCATTGCCGTATCATTCTCGTGGTCTCCCTCACTCCTCAGAAGGCTTGGGTCTATCAGTTTTGTCCTCTCCTTCTCGATCGTCCGGTCAGACTTCCTCTTCGCGACGATGTTCTCTCTCAGGGCCAGCCTCGTCGGTTCTCATGCACAGTGAAACAGCAGCACCTTCATGCTTGTCTTTTATCTGGGCCTGCCTCCAACAGAGAGGTTTTTTATTCCCCCGAAAAAAAATTTGGGGGGATATAGTCGTCACGTGTTTTTTTTTGTCCGTCCGTCCGTCCATACGTCTGTCCATCCGTCCGTTTACATTTCGTTTCCGGATGATAACTTCCCTTGAAATAGTTTGATTGTAACCAAACTTGATATGTGGCTTAAACATATAAAAATACAGGTCAAGTTCGAATCCGGGTTCATCCTGATTAATATTACCAGAGTTATGCCCCTTTTTAATTTAGAAAATCTTATGATTTTTGGTTTCCGGATGGTAACTTCCCTCAAGATAGTTTGATTGTAACCAAACTTGATATGTGGTGCAAACATATCAAAATACGGGTCAAGTTCGAAAATGGGTTTTCCTGATTAATTTTACCAGAGTTATGCCCCTTTTCAACTTAGAAAATCTTATGATTTTTGGTTTCCGGATGATAACTTCCCTTAAGATAGTTTGATTGTAACCAAACTTGATATGTGTTTGCTAGGTAAAGGGTTAAAGTGTGGTCTGGTCAATTTTTTCAGAGTTATGCCAAATTCAGTGTACTTTTAAGTTTCTGGATGATGACCACACTTTTTTCGGGGGGATCAGCTGCCCCGTGGATGTGGCAGCCCTCTATTTTCAAGAAGAGCAATGAAGTGCATCCAAAAGAGTCTTTTTTCGAGAAGAGCAATGGAGTGCATTTCTGGTAGGACAATGAAGGCGTTCCAAAGCATTTCATACGATCAGTCATAATATCCTGAAGAATAAACTGGAAAAATTCAGCATCAGGGGACTTAGTAATGATTGGTTCAAGAGTTGTCTCTCAAATAGGATTGATTCAATGTGTGTGTGATTCAAGGAAAATAATTCTGAAAAAGTCCCAACTAACCTACGGAGTGCCACAGTTCTCAATCTTAGGACCCAGTTTTTTCCTCCTATATGTGAACGATCTCCACTACCCCACACTGCTAAATTGTTTATCCTTCGCTGATGACACCACCACATTTGCCTCCGATAAAGACATAAATATTCTGATCAATTCTGTAAACTGAGAACTGAATAAAATACTTGAATTGTGTTCTGCTGACGAGCTAATGCTAAATGCAAACAAAATGAAATATATTTTAATAATGCAAAAGATTACTCCTGTGAACAGGACGTCGCCATCAATGGCCATAAAATAAATAGGGTGGGTCAGAATGAATTTGAAACTTTTCTCAAATTTTTAGGAATCGTAATGGATGAACATCTATCTTATAAGTTCCATGTTTCACAAATATGTACAAAATTAAGTAGAGTATAGACATTACTACCGCACGAATCAATGATAACTCTGTATTATGTCCTTATTCATAGCCATATTGTTTATGGAATACACATTTGGAGCAACTCTGAATCAGTTAGAAAAGTATGTCTCTTTCGGAAGCGTTCTATACACATTATAAAGAAAAACTATTCATCTCCTTGAATAATTTTTTCTCCTCTGTGAATAGACCTCAATCCACAAGACAAACAACGTCGTTAGAAATTGTGCGCACCAGAACAAAATATTTAGACCTATCCCCAGTGTTTGCATATTCAAAACTATGGAATAATCTGGATCACACTTATGCATAATTACTAACAGATCACTTTTTAACCCTTTACCCAACATAACGGCCAAAACCGGCCAGGGCAATTCTAAAAAAATCGACAATTAATTTTCATTATTTTTTCATTTTTTGTCTCAAAAACATAGGTTATGACCCCTCTTTGGAACGAGCTCGTTCCAATGAGGGGTCATAACCTATGTTTTTGAGACAAAAAATGAAAAAAATGAGTTATTCAAGAATTTTGTTTGTAAGTGTCGTCTGCTTTTCAAGTTAGGTAAAGGGTTAAGAAGAATCTATAAGACATTATTCATGGCAGCTTAGTAGAATAATGTTCATTGCAACAATCCTTACTGCATGGACTGCTGCCAGTAGTATTTCCATTGGACTCCTAGGCTTATCCTTGTACCTGTCCTTACTGCATGGACTGCTGCCAGTAATATTTCCACTGGACTCCTAGGCTTATCCTTGTACCTGTCCTTACTGCATGGACTGCTGCCAGTAGTATTTCCACTGGACTCCTAGGCTTATCCTTGTACCTGTCCTTACTGCATGGACTGCTGCCAGTAGTATTTCCACTGGACTCCTAGGCTTATCCTTGTACCTGTCCTTACTGCATGGACTGCTGCCAGTAGTATTTCCACTGGACTCCTAGGCTTATCCTTGTACCTATCCTTACTGCATGGACTGCTGCCAGTAGTATTTCCACTCGACTCCTAGGCTTATCCTTGTACCTATCCTTACTGCATGGACTGCTGTCAGTAGTATTTCCACTGGACTCCTAGGCTTATCCTTGTACCTATCCTTACTGCATGGACTGCTGCCAGTAGTATTTCCACTCGACTCCTAGGCTTATCCTTGTACCTATCCTTACTGCATGGACTGCTGCCAGTAGTATTTCCACTGGACTCCTAGGCTTATCCTTGTACCTATCCTTACTGCATGGACTGCTGCCAGTAGTATTTCCACTGGACTCCTAGGCTTATCCTTGTACCTATCCTTACTGCATGGACTGCTGCCAGTAGTATTTCCATTGGACTCCTAGGCTTATCCTTGTACCTATCCTTACTGCATGGACTGCTGCCAGTAGTATTTCCACTCGACTCCTAGGCTTATCCTTGTACCCGTCCTTACTGCATGGACTGCTGCCAGTAGTATTTCCACTGGACTCCTAGGCTTATCCCTGTACCTGTCCTTACTGCATGGACTGCTGCCAGTAGTATTTCCACTGGACTCCTAGGCTTATCCTTGTACCTGTCCTTACTGCATGGACTGCTACCAGTAGTGTTTCCACTCGATTCCTAGGCTTATCTTTGTACCTGTCCTTCCCATCTTCTGTTCTGTCTGAATGGCACAGAATTCTGGAATTCCTTCCTAGATGGCTCCCATTGAGAGCATTCCATGACATGGTTCCCCATTCTGAGGAAGATTATTACAAACCGCACTCGATTCATTCAGACACTCTATTAAGCTTGAAATTGACTGATGTGTGACAATTTGATAAAAATATTACTGTATATTGTCATCATTAAGATGACATACATCACCTTGAAGTTGGGAGAGAGACCGACTTACCAACACAACAACCATCAAGTCCTAAACTTGATCAAGTTCTAAGCTCGTTCAAATTAATTCCAAAGTGTTTTTTATGGAGCTTTGCATAGTCAGACCTGTTGCCCTGCTTCTGGTAGAGCAGGGTACAAGCTCTGCAGAAAGAAAATGAAAAGCTATCCATTTACTGTACTACTTTCATAAGGAGGTAATTACACACGATTGCATTTCTGGTGCAATGTGGCAATATGATATAAATCGCGGATAACGGGAAGACTGTCAATCTAGCTACGTTATATCCTCACAGTATATGCGTATATGTTATCATTGTACTTTAACTGTTTAACTATCTCTGTATAGTTTTACACAACAACCAATGGCCCAGACTTAGCTGGTGCTAACTCCAAAATATCGAGGGCCAAACACAAATTTTGCCCCCCCCCCCCCCCCAATCCCCCAAATTTGCATGCAAAACCGAAAATTAGAAGTCCTGTCTTGTCCTTCATTCATTTACTCTCCGTGCATACGCAGATGCCAGGAAGTGACCGGAATTGGCGCAAACATCATTCTTTGTTTGGCCCTCAGTCAGATAACAGCAAACTGACTTCTGTGCTTTTAAATCTCAGTTTATAATGAAGCCAGACACAAATCAATGGTTAATTTGGTGGATCCAAGGACACAACTGGATGAAGGAAGGAAGAAACGGTGGTTTGAGACATTTAGGGCTGTAATTTTATAATATTTATAAAAATTAGTTCATGTTCCCCAATTTCGGGACATGGGCTGGATGTCATCACTGTTGATAATGATTTTTCCACTGTTTGTTAAGCATTCCTTCCCTACCCTCCCTTGATCCCCCCAGTTAAACTCCTAAGCTTTTTGGCTTGTTTTATTGACATTTTTTTTTTTATAAAATTTCTAGGGAGTTTAATGTGTTACACAGAATGTTTATTCTGTATATCCCCAGGGTTACGTCCTCACCTTTAGGGTGTTTAGGCGTTTTGGTCATGCATCATACATCCAGTGTATAGTTTTTTCTTCTGATGAAGATCTTGCCTTACATCGGATAGATCAAAAATCTGTTGCTGACTTCGGGCCGTGTTGCCTGGGGTCTCATTTCCGGTTTTCATTCTGACGTTGTTTACATTAACAATGCTCTTTTTATATATGTAGTTTCCTATTTATTATATGGTATTCTGTTGTAAGATACATTAAAATATTCCGGTAGTGTAGCAGTTAATTTTGGGATAGAAAAATAATTTTTGTCCACACTTGGGCTCTATCGGGATACATTTGGGCACTTCGTTCCCTTTGGGAACTTGGGCTCTTGTCAAAATTTTTCGAAAAATGTTTTTGGGTAAATTATTTTTCGATTTATATTTTGAATGTTTTTTGTTATGTATCTTTTTATAATATTTAATGTGGAGTTGGTGGGAGTACGATTGACTTAGTTTGCTTCATTATGAAAGCATATTACTCCGTGAGCAAGGCGAGGAAGTCTTTCTTCTGATTTACATGTTGGTTGCCTTGCTTGTAGTCGATGTACTCCCACTAATTCTTGCTCAACATGTGTCGCATCGGATGACAGACTTTGGAAACGGGTGTCACGGTACATTGCTAGCGAGGGGCCACTGCTGGTCCTCTGGCAGTGAGAGGCCGTCGCCGGTCCTCTCGCCAAAAAGTCGCTCTACTTTTTAGCTCACCTGAGCGAAGCTCGAGGGGAGTTTTACTAATCACTTTCCGTCCGTCGTCTGTCCATCCGGCATTAACTTTACATTATCGACTTCTTCTCACAAACTACTCAACCAAATTGAACCAAATCTGGTGTGAATGTTCCCTATCCTATGTCAATTTAAATTTGTTCAAATCAAGTTGACTCACCCCTTGGTAGGGCCACGCCCAAAAAGTCAGCCTAAATCTTAAAAAAATCTTCTCATGAACCAGCTGTAGCAGAGACTTGATATTAGGTGTGCAGCTTTCTTTTGGGGTGTAGACTCAGATTTGTTCAAGAGAAGTTCTAGGGGTCATATTTGCCATCGTTAATGGGAGGGGCAAGAATTTTTGCCACGCCCAAATTTTCTATTTTCCAGACCGAGAGGCTGATTTGAACCAAATTTGATATGAGATTTTATTGGGACATAGTAGTTGATTTATGCCCAAAAAAATTTTCCCATCACCCCATGGGAACCACAGGAGCTAAAAATAGAAAAAATTCAAAATGCTCATATCTCCAAAACTGCACAGCACTGAGAATTTTTATTTAGTGTGAAGCTTCCTTAGGACCAACAGAATGGAATGGTAAAAAAAAATTGCTATCTGTTTTATCATGGGGTACTTTTTGGGGACTTTGAAAAAGTGTGGAGTCAGCATTTTTCAACACTGTGGGTAATGGGAAAAACATTTTAGACTACTTTTCTCCCAAACCACTGCTCCAAAAGCTTTCAAATTTCACATATAACATCGTTGGAAGATTGTTTCACATGTTTATTGAAATCAATTCCCTGGGTCCATATTTGGGCTCTCTAAGGGATCCCAAATGTTTAAATTAGTGCAGTATGAGGAATATTCTTTAAAAATCTTCTTCTTCAGATCTACCAATAAGAATCTTTTGATATTTGGTATGCAGCATCCTTAGGGGTGTGAGATTGAAGTTTGTTCAAGCCAAGTCCCTGAGTTCATATTTAGGCTGAAAATTTGGGGGTCCCATTCCGGACTTAGAAATTTTGGACCAAAATCTGGAAATTTTTTTTTTTTTTTAAGACAAATTTTTTTTTCTTTCTACACTGAAAATTTGTGGTCTGGGTGGGACTTAGAAAAGTTTGGACCAAAATCCGGAAATTGTTTTTGGCTCACCAACGTTAGTTGTGTGAGCCTATGGCATAGCCCTCATGTCGGCGTCGGCATCGGCGTCAGCGTCGGCGTCCGCTCTCAAATATTTTGAACTTTTGTGTACAGGTTTTGATTTTTTGGCTTTTCAAATTTTTTTTTAGTTTCAGCATATTGCTATAGTGGTTCACTATAACATTTAACTCTTTCCAGGGTATTTTGTCGTAATTTTAACCCTTTGAATCAAATTTTAGACTTATTTTGATGTTTGCGTGCAGGTTTTGATGTTTTTTTTTTCCTTTCTTTCAAGTGGAGATTTACCTTGCAGCATATGTCCATGCTTTCTATTGTATGTAAACATGCATCTTAGGGCTATGTTTGTATTATTTAACCCTTTTCCTGCTGAATTACTTCAATTTTGGACTTTTATGTACAGCTTTTGGACTTAGGCTTACAGCTTCTTACTTTTATGTACAGGTTGTGATAAAAAAAAAACAATTTCAAGTGAGGTTGACCTCACTGCATATTGCATTGGTGGTTATTATAACATTGATATCTTTCCAGTGCATTTTTAAAAATTTTTTAACCCCTTCAATAGATTTTTAGACTTATTTTGACGTTTGCGTGCAGGTTTTCATGGGGTTTTTTTTTTCCCTTTCTTCCAAGTGTAGAGTTTCTGCATATTGCTATGGTGGTTCACTATAACATCTAACTCTTTTCCAGGGTATTTTGTCTTCATTTTAACCCTTTGAATCAAATTTTAGACTTATTTTGATGTTTGCGTGCAGGTTTTGATGGGTTTTTTTTCCTTTCTTCCAAGTGGAGATTTACCTTGCAGCATATGTCCATGCTTTCTATTGTATGTATACATGCATCTTAGGGCTATGTTTGTATTATTTAACCCTTTTCCTGCTGAATTACTTCAATTTTGGACTTTTATGTACAGCTTTTAGACTTAGGCTTACAGCTTCTTACTTTTATGTACAGGTTGTGATAAAAAAAAAACAATTTCAAGTAAGGTTGACCTCACTGCATATTGCAGTGGTGGTTATTATAACATTGATATCTTTCCAGTGCATTTTTAAAATTTTTTTAACCCTTTGAATAGATTTTTAGACTTATTTTGACGTTTGCGTGCAGGTTTTCATGGGTTTTTTTTTTTCCTTTCTTCTAAGTGTAGATTTACCTTGTAGAAAAAATTTTATTCTTTACATATTGCTGTGGGGGTTCACGATAACATTTAACTCTTTTCCAGGGTATTTCGTCTTAATTTTAACCCTTTGAATCAAATTTTGGACTTATTTTGACGTTTGTGTGCAGGTTTTGATGTTTTTTTTACTTTTATGTGCAGGTTTTGAGGTTTGTCTTTCTTCTCTTCCAAGTGGCGACTTACCTTGTAGCATATTGTCATGCTTCTTATTTTATGTTAGGCTGCTTCTTGGGGCTATTATTATATTATTTAACCCTTTAGCTGCTTATTTACTTTAATTTTGGACTTTTCTGTGCAGGTTTTGTACTTTTGTGTGCAGGTTTTGATATTTTTTTTTTAAGTGGAGTTTTATCTCACTGGCATATTGCCATGGTGGTTATTGTAATATTTTCAGGGTATTTTTCTAAATTTTAACCCTTTGAAACAAATGTGATACTTTTTTTACCTTTATGTGCAGGTTTTGAGGTTTGTCTTTCTTTTTTTCAAAGTGGAGACTTACCTTGTAGAATATTGCCATGGTTCCTATTTTATGTTAGCATGCTTCTTAGGGGTTATTATTATATTATTTAACCCTTTAGCTGCTTATTTTCTTTAATTTTGGACTTTTGTGTGCAAGTTTTGAATTTTTTTTTTCTCCAGCCACCCCTTTACATTGGCCACCTGTTGGTGAGCCATGGGGTACTGATACCCCCTCTAGTTTTGTTTTTTTATGCATCTTGGTCAATTTTAAGACAATTTTTTTTTGCACTGAAAATTTGGGGTGCGGGTGGGACTTGGAAAAGTTTTGGACCAAAATCAAGAAATTTTTGTTGTTATTTTTTTATGCATTTCGGTCAATTTTAAGACAAAAAAAATTATTTTTTTACACTGAAAATTTGGGGGCCGGGTTGTGGAACTTGGAAAATTTCCGAACAAAAATAAAAAAAAATCTGTTTTTTATGCGTTTATCTATATTTTGGGACGTAAAAGTGCAGGTACTGAAAATAGAAAGAAAATCCTGTGTATTGTGTGGGCACAACTGATTCATCTAGTTGGTATATGCTTTTCTTAGGAGGGGCTTATGCAGCTTATTCAAGTCAAGTCCCTGGTTTGATATTTAGACTTTCATGTCAGGTGAGCGCCCTCAGGCCCCCTGGAGCCTCTTATTTAGTTTCTATTTACAAAGGAACAAGAACATGGGGATGTTTACATGATGCCATCAGAGAGTGTGCTTCCGTCATCGCATTTAGATAGTCAATCAGAGCATGCGGCTAAAGTGCTCATGAATATTAGACAGGGCAATAAACCACAGCATGGTTTCAGCTCCTTGTCACCTGCTAGCTCAACCGGTGAAGTGGTTACACCGTCCGAGGGTACCGTGATGCCGGGTGTGTCCGTTGCAGTCGAGGACAGTAGAAAGGGTAGAGCGAGCACTATAAAATATTAACAGGCTCACCCTGAAACGACGGAGAGGAAGAACCCGGCAAGTTCAGCAGGAATCTCGACGAGGGCGAGGTCTGAAGGACCGCAAGCGAGAGAGCCCACTCTCTCTTTCTTAACAGCATCTGGGGCCACATGTTGTGGTTCAGAACTTGCGTCAGTTGGAGCATACATCCACGTCTCCCGTCCGGGTCGCTTCGTTCAGTTCACAGCCTGGGTCGGCTATAGTTACGGCTTCTTCTTCAGCGTCTACCAAGCACACACGACCGCACCTTGGCTAGTGACTTCTGATATCCAGCCTGTATCACCGAGAAGGTCCACTCTTCATCAGAGAAGTCACAAAATACAGTAGCCAAGGAGACGAGGCCTCATTCCTCGGGATGTCCGCAGAAAAGAGCCATCTCAGACACACTATCCCAGGAGCAGCCGGCGGCCAAGCAACAGAAGACTGCTGCTCCTCAGGCCTCCGTAACTGACTTGCTGTCGCAGATTGCGCAGCTCATCGCAGCATCCCAGCAAGTGCAGAAGCAGCCAATGGCAGTCTCCGAACCTGAGATGTAGGATGGTGCTGGGTCGTCCAGTCATCTGCGCGTTCAGATGCCGATGACCGTGAGTATAATCTGATTCAGTCGGATGGTGAAAGGGATTTGGAGGAGAATTACCCTTCCCTTACGGAACAACACAGGGTGGCGATGGATCTAATGCATCAATACTTCCCTGAGTTCGTTCCTGAGAATCAGAATGCTGCGACCACTCGAAAGTAGCACTATTCAGTAGCTAAGAGACGAAGCCTCATATATCGGGACGTCCGGAGAAAAGAGCCGTCGTGGACACCCTGTCCCGGGAGCAGCCGGCGGCCAGAACACAAGACCGTGGCTCCTCAGGCCTCTGTTACGGATTTGCTGTCACAGATTGCACAGCTTATTGCAGCATCCCAGCAAGTGCAGAAGAGTCCGACGGCAGTCTCAGAACCTGAGCTGTCGGATGGTGCTGGGTCGGTCCAGTGATCTGCGCATTCAGATGCCGCTGACTGTGATTTTCAACTGATTCAGACGAATGATGAAAGGGATATGGAGGGGGATTACCCTTCCCTTTCGGAACAACACATGGTTGCGATGGGTTTAATCCATCAACACTACCCTGAATTTGTTCCAGCGAATCAGAATGCTGCGACTACTTGCAAGAAACTGCTGTCTTTTCCGATTAAGTATAGACAGGTATTTTAGGCCTTTGGCCTTTTAGACGACGCCATATTCAACTTTCCAGTGGAAAGAAGTAAGGCGGTTTCTTGTCATCATCTTCCGTAATTTTACCGTTTAACAGAAAATGGGGAAGATGTATTGAGAGTTCCTCTGCGTTTGAATGAGCAGGCTAAGGACCTAGTTATGGCCTTACCTTCGTCATTCACTATTCGCTCGGACACAATTGAGACGGCATTTCTTCATTTAGAGCGAATTTAGACTCCCTGTCTTACGCAGATCACCTTTTAGAATTGTGACACAACGTCTCTACGGAAAGGAATTTGAGGACGTTCGTACCTCATTTAGAGTCCTTTCCAGGACTATTATATTTATCACGTAAAACTCTGTCTTAACAATTGCTAATTTGGAGTTAATCAGACGTGATGGAGCCCTTGCATCGCCATCCTTAATAGATGACAAGGTGAAAAACTCTCTTCGGGTCGTTCCGGTTTCCAGACACTAAGTTTTTGACGGTAAGCTTTCATTGGTTTATGACCAAGCTACAAATAAAGCATCAATACTCTGCTCCTTAAGTCGGCGTCTAACCGACCTGCAATAGCAGAAAGGGGTAAGGGAGGATGTCCTAGAAAAAAAGTCATCTAAAAAGGACTTTTCACTAGGGTATAGATAACCCTCCTATAATTACTCTAGGGATCGTCAATACAGCAACTCGGATAGGGGGCTTAGGTCTGATCGAGGCTGCCAGTCAGAGTCAGACGCCCCCTAAGCCATTGGCTCGAGGCTCTTTGCAAAGGAGACATAGATTCTCCTTCCATAGGCCTCACAGGTACTACAGGTGAGGGTATGGACCTCTATTGCTTAGCAGTTGACGGATGGTTATCAAGATTCGCATCAAACTGGATAACTATTACGGAAGACCAGGAGGCGAGAAGTGTGGTCTTGGACGGCCTACGGCTATCTTTCCGATAGAACCACAACTTAGTCTGTGATGGACAATGCTTCCATCAAATCCTTGCATAAGAGTCTCTCCAATTGGAGGTAAAGGTTCTCTTGACAATGAAGGTAATAGAGGTCATCGAGAATCAAGATTCTCTAGGATTCTATAGACACCTGTTACTCGTACCGAAGCCATAGAGCTCGTTCTGACCGATAATAGACTGGAGCTGGATAACAAGTTTATCAATGCTCTAAAAGTTTATTTATGGTTATCATTTAGTTGGTAAAGGCAAGCATTCGAGTGATCGACTATGCTACAAGCATAGATCTAAGGATCCGTTTTTAGCTCACCTACATCTGTAAGATGTGGTGAGCTATTGTGATAACCTCGGGCGTCAGCGTCGGCGTCCGGCGTGTCCAATATTGTAAGATTTAATGTTAAGGTGAATTTCTCAAGCATCAGTGGGCTCAGGCCTTTGATATTGCATATGTAGGTTGTAGGGGACTATTAGAACAGTATTTAACCCTGAAACTATGACTTTTTTCCAAATTTCAGCTAAAATTTTCTGCCAAAAGTTGTTGTAAGAATTTGCATTTAGGTGTTGTAAGAATTTGTGTTAAAGTCAGCTTTTGTGCAGATTGTGCTGGTTTAACTTCTCATTATTGTTGATTTTCATATTTCAATAACAACTGTAGGTATTAACCCTACTGTATGCAGAAATTTAACGAAAAGTTTCTTTTTTTTCACTCAAAATTTTCATGTTTTTCTCGGACTTAGTAAATTTTAAGTTGTAAAACTTTGTGTTTAAGTGAGTTGTGTTTCTATGTGTCTTTCCAGGTGATTAATATTCTACACTTGGGTTACTGAACTCCATTGCAGTAATATTTAACCCTCATTACATGCATATTTGAGGAATTTGAGGCTGATTTTCTGCCAAAACTTGTTGTAAGAATTAGCGTTTAGGTGTTGTAAGAATTTGCGTTAAAGTCAGCTTTGTGCAAATTGTGGTGCTTTAACTTCTCATTACTGTTGATTTTCATATTTCAATAACAACTGTAGGTATTAACCCGACTGTATGCAGAAATTTAACGGAAATTTTCTTTTTTTTTCAGTCAAAATTTTCATGTTTTTCTCGGACTTAGTAAATTTTAAGTTCTAAAAGTTTGTGTTAAGGTGAGGGGTTAAGCTGAGTTCTCAAAGATCAGTGGGCTCGGGCCTTTGATATTGCATATGTAGGTTGTAGGGGACGATCAGAACAGTATTTAACCCTGATACTACGACTTTTTTCCAAATTTCACCTAAAATTTTCTGCCAAAAGTTGTTGTAAGAATTTGCGTTTAGGTGTTGTAAGAATTTGCGTTAAAGTCAGCTTTTGTGCAGCTTGTGCTACTTTAATTTCTCATTACTGTTGATTTTCATATTTCATTAACAACTGTAGGTATTAACCCTACTGTATGCAGAAATTTAATGGAAATTTTCTTTTTTTTCAGTCAAAATTTTCATGTTTTTCTCGGACTTAGTAAATTTTGAGTTGTAAAACTTTGTAAACTTTGTGTTTAGGTGAGTTGTGTTTCTATGTGTCTTTCCAGGCAATTAATATTCTACGCTTGGGTTACTGAACTCCATTGCAGTAATATTTAACCCTCATTACATGCATATTTGATGAGTTTGAGGCTGATTTTCTGCCAAAACTTGTTGTAAGAATTAGCGTTTAGGTCTTGTAAGAATTTGTGTTAAAGTCAGCTTTTGTGCAGATTGTGGTGCCTTCATCTCTCATTACTGTTTATTTTCTCATTTCAGTAACAACTGTAGGTATTAACCCTACTGTATGCAGAAATTTAACTGATTTCTTTTCTTTTTTTCAGTCACAATGTTCACGTTTTTGTCTGACTTAC
Organism: Pictodentalium vernedei; assembly: GCA_031216915.1. NCBI lineage: Eukaryota > Metazoa > Mollusca > Scaphopoda > Dentaliida > Dentaliidae > Pictodentalium > Pictodentalium vernedei. Next base: position 10,888,719 of record CM062293.1, on the reverse strand, counting down.
TCAATTTTAAGTTCTAAAAGTTTGTGTTAAGGTGAGGGGGATTTTTGGGACTTATATTCACTTTCTTTAAAAGAAATTTTTTTTAACTTTTTTTTTTTATTTAATACTTTCTCATACTTGTTACTAGTAACATTAAGGCTTATTTTAGTTGTTGATGTGATGTATTTTTGTTGGGACTTATAGTCACTTTCTTGAAGGAATGTTTTTCCGCAACTCCTCTTTAACCAATGAATGTACTTCAATTACAATTTCAGTGATTTATGAAAGCCTTTCCTAATTCTTATTTATGACTTAATATCTGGCCTCACGATTCATATTCTTAATCATAAACATTTCTAAAAGAAAAAAATGCTTTTATATCCAATGATTCTATGTTGAATTGATATATAATAAATGCAGAAATATAGACTTTCCAAAGCCATCACATAAACCACATTAATCATTTGATGCCTAGTTAATGATTTATATTAACTAAATATTAGGCATGTTACATTGGAACGACATTATCAAGCACGAATGTAGGTGAGCGTTGGGATGTAACATCCCTCTTGTTTCATGGCCTGGTATATCCGGCATTCAGAAAGTACCTACGGTTCATCATCCAAGGGATAGTATATCAGTTCCGAGTGATGTGTTTCGGTCTGAAGATAGCACCCTGGGCTGTCACTCGAATAATGAACTCGGTAATGTCTCACAACAATCTGGTTCGTCTGCCATTATCCAGAACGAAATTAGTCAGTTGTTATGCTCGCTTTTGTTTACTATCAGATGCATTAACAGCAAGAAGTTGTATGTGACTGATGGGGTTGTGCGGAGCGACTAGGCATCTTGTTTAGATGGGTCGCTTACGCACACGTCCCCTCCAGTTATTCTTTACCCAGAACTGTGAGTGTGAAAATGCATTCGCTCAGGACCAGTATTGTTTTAACGGTTCTAGTAAACAAAAGGTCTATATTGGGCAGATATTCAGTGGTTAACTCAAAGAGTTCCGCTGCAACTGCCAGATCCGGTTTTCACGATTATGTGGCTTAATGGAGTCGGTTAGACATATGGGAGCCGTCGCGGTTCCTATGTTTTTTGATAACTGACATAGGAATGATTAAATAATGCGGGTCAGGAGATTTCGATATGACTTCAAATTCCACCATCCCCCCCCCCTCCCACTCACACACACTGCCTATATGTTTAGAGACAATTACCGGGCAAGACATAGTTTTCTTCCCACAAGCCTCATATAATTTAATACATACATACTATGCATTTGGGTCATGTTCTATGGCAACCTCATCGGCACATCCACTTTTTAGTTGGATTAGTTTCGTGTGATTATTTGTTGATTTGTTATAAAAACCGTTATTTAAAAATCATCACAATTAAATTGCTACTCTTGAGTTCCACGGTGACTGCATAACCAGTTAACTGGTATTCAGATGATTACATGCTAAATATAAATGCTCTCGTGCATTATATTATTAGGATAACGCTTTATTGTATTTTGTGGACCTTGAAATTATAATCTATTTTGGGGGCGGTCCTTGTCGGAGCCTGTTAATCATACCTACTTTCATTTCTAGATCCGGGTTTCTATTATGTCAGTACTCAATTTGCATATTCCCACGTGTTTACGATCGTAGATATCGGATTGTACACGTTGGAGAGTGTTTTTACTGGAATTTATTGTACAGAGGCCGCCTTTGGATTACCTAGGAAGTGTGTTTTCTCTTCAGGGATCATTCAGTGTGACTCGATTGGACATGTGTATGTTATATTTTATATCGCTGGTTTTCGACGTATCTGTGTACACCATCTGCGGTGTGCGTTTATATAGCGGGCAATATTAATTACCAGCATCGTCACTATAGCCTTGACTTCTGAAGTGGCATTAAGCACCATATATTAATCATGAATTAATACCTGAGTGCCTGTTCGAAGATTATTTATATTGTTTTTTGGTACTGCTCTTATTGATTCCAGAGCTCTCCCCTCTTTCTTTTGAAGATTCCTTCAAAAGAAAGGGGGAGGGGGGGTGATTCTTACCTCTTCTCTGGCCTTAAAAGTATGTAACTATGAAGGAAGCTGTTTTATCGGTAATTATATCCTGCATACTGCTGAAGTGTTATTGTATGGCGTATGTTGGTGGGGGATTTTCACTCATTCTCAGATACGCCATCCTAATTTTTGGGGATTAGTCCGGTCTAGCCTTAATAATTGGGAACTTGTTACATCCTATGTAGCATTGTCTTCATGCTTACAATAAGGAATTACTTAAATTGGGTTATTTATTTAGAATATGTCTCCTCTATTATTGTATAGAGAGACATACATGTAATTCCTAATTATTCTAATTTCCTTTCATCATGGATTGCAGGATTGGAACTATCTCGGAAGTCCTAGACCCTCCACCTTTTTTCTATTCAGCTGAGTCTGGGCCATTGGTTGTTGTGTAAAAATATGATAAATTTATAGTAATTTGTATATTTTTTTATACTTACCAATGGCCCTCCCATGAGTGGGCATTCATACCTCCCCGCTGAATTATTATGTAATACTCTCTTTTACAAAGAATGATGTTGGCGCCAATTCCGGTCACTTCCTGGCATCTGCACATGCATGGAGAGTAAATGTATGGAGGACCAGATAGGACTTCTAATTTTCGGTTTTGCATGCAAATTTTGGGGATTGGGGTTGGCCCTCGTTATTTTGGAGTTAGCACCAGCTAAGTCTGGGCCATTGGTAAGTATAAAAATATACAAATTACTATAAATTCATCATTTTCTGTATATATGTGTACTATGAAATAAATAATCAAATATATTTAGATACATTGTTTACCTTCCTCTACAGAATAGGCCCTACCTTCCATACAACAGGCCCTACCTTCCATCAACAGACCCTACCTTCCTCAGAATGGGTCCTATTTCCACACAAAACCTACCCTCCACAGCACTTGCCCTACCCTTCACAACACAGGCCCTACCTTCCACAGAACAGGTCGTACATTCCACAGAACAGGCCATACCTTCCACAGAACAGTTCCTATCTTCTACAGAATGGGCCATACCTACCACAGGCCCTACCTTAGAATACATTGTTTGACTTCCACAGAACAGGTTGTACCATCCACAGAATAGGCCCTACCTTCCACTCAACATTCCCTGCCTTCCATACAACAGACCCTATCTTCCATACAGCAGACCCTACCTTCCATACAAAAGACCCTACCTTCCTCAAAATGGGTCCTAAATCCACACAACAGGACCTACCCTCCACAGAAATGTCCCACCCTTTACAAAACAGGACCTACCTTGTACAGAACTGATCCTACCATCCACAGAACAGGTCGTACATATTACAAAACAGATCCTACCATCCACAGAACAGGTCGTACATGTTACAGTACAGGCACTACATTCTGTGGAATAGGCCCCACCTTCCCCAGAACACGTCCTGTCTTCCACCAAATGGGCCATACCTACCACAGATACATTGTTTGTCATCCATAGAATAGATCATACCCAGTACACACTACGATACTGTAACGCGTCCCAAAACAGCGTTAATTTAAACAGGTTTGAACTCGGTTGTCACCGAGTTTCTAGGGGCCGTAAGAGTATAATCAAATGGTAGAGTAATCTGCTAATTATCAAAACCATACGTCGTTCCTCGAGCGTATGTCAGAAATAGTATCGTAAATTAAAATGGTCACTCTGACTTCAATACAAATATCAATGAAACACTTAAACTATCAAATATAATCAAACGTTAATTACATGGATCTATCACGTTTCTCACCTACTGACAAATCAATCGCCTAGTTGCCACTTGCACTCCTTCCGCCACTTCCACGTAGCCTATGCCTACTCCCAGTACCGTAGCTGAACTCTTGACTTAACACTTATTCTTGTGCAGACTAAGTGTTTCCCAGTCACCTGTTCAGACACTGGTACTGATACAGCAAGTAGGCACACTAATCTGTGACCAATTGTGCGACTGCAAGTTGCAGATACAACTTGCCTGAACAATGTGTACTAACTACTTGCAAAGTCACAAGTTGCATGTGCCATTTGTAACTTACATCTTGTACCTGACACTGACATAGCCTATATAACCAAACACAGTACCCTAGTGTTTGACAACTTGTGATGCTGCCAATTGTTGCTGTCAGTTGTTACCTGACAACTTGTGATGTTGCCAACTGTACATAAGCCACTTGCGTTATACAACTGGCCCTGTCAAGCGTACGTTTACCACTTGCACACTGTGTTATGTCAGTACAACTGTCTCTGTTGTCATTTGTCAATGTTTTAATTAGACTGGCTTTGTTCAGGCCTAATTCTAATTACCTTTTATATTCTTCTACCAGAGTACACACCAAAATATTTCGAACGTTAACAGTTTCACTTTAAAAGCGCATTGAAAGAGAAATGAATTAATTCTCTCTCGCTGTTTCTGGGCTTTATATACTCTACCGGTCGAGTCGATTCGCAGTGCATGGGTATGACTAGGTCAAACCATTATTTCCGTGATTAAGGAGGTTCGCGCTTCAATACTCATTACACCACTCACGCCTCCAAGTCATGCATCTCGCATGATAACAAATGAAACGTCCTCTAGAACCATATGTACAACAATCTCCAAATCAATTACTTTTATTTAACATCTTGAACACGAAACTTTTTATTTTTTTTAAATTTTTTTTTTTTTTTATTTATTTACAAGTCAATGCTTTTCTTCCTCTCGACTATCTTAATCTTTCTGCCTGCTTCCCAATATGTAGTGGTCGTCTTCACGCTCTTTGTATACAAAATGGGATCTGTCTGCGTATCCTTCGTACTTCTATCTACCTCACTGAGGTTTCTGACTTCCACTTGAGTTTCTGAATCAATCATTTCACATATGTCTGTCTGAGTGCTCGTGCCTCCACAATATGATTCTGTAATTGTCTCTGTAACTTCACTCCTGCTGGCATCTTTGTTCACAACAAGTCTCTTTTTGCCGGCAAAAACGGGCATAGGGCATGTTTTCTTACGAACAGTTCACCCCTGTATGGCAGACTGCAATGTTTGGCCACTGCTCATCTCAGTCTCACAATCACTTGAAGCACTGAGATTAAAAATGTCACTGAGATTGCCAGGATCCTGTTGCTTCCAGTTGCCGGCCTTCTCTTCTGAAGCTTGTTCACAACCACGTTTCTCAGAATCTAAAATATCTTTGTCATCGTCATTATCACGGTTTTGTTCATGATTGCGTTTCATGTGCCTAATAAAGTTTGTCTTCTTCCTAGCACTATATTTACACAGTTTGCAACAATACACTGTCTTTCCACATTCTACAATGTGTTTTCCCCATGCATCTTCATCCGTAATCTGAATGAAACAAAATGGGCAAGGTCTTCCGACTTTCCTTTTCGTCATCTTAATCTTTGCCATCCTTAAAAGAGAAGAGAAACATTTGTTTAAAATTTTACAAAAATAACCTCCAGCATATATACATGATTGGAAGATCTGATACAATTTGATTCTTATCAGTTTACACTTAGAACTTATTTCTAAAATACATAATCTTTAAACCACTTAGGGGCAGGTCTTTGTCTCTTTGTCTGTAAATTTGTCTCCTGTATTTCAGAGTCATTAGTGTCGGGAAGAAGTACATCACTTGGTGGTATGTCATTCTGAGCAATGTCTGTCGTGTCCACCGAGCCTAAGCAACTTTCATCATTCTTGTCGGCACTCAAATCTTGGTCACTCTCTTCCCTCAGGTTTTGGTTATACTGTGGTCTCATTCGGTCAACATGGATAACTTGTGATTCGCCCTGTCGACCACAATTGACTTTATAAGTCAGATCTGATACTTTCTGTATCACTTTGAATGGACCCCACCAATGACAGGTAAATTTGGAAGAACATCCTGTTCTTCGAACAGGATAATATACATAAACCATTCTCCCGGGTTCAAATACCTGCCATGATAGTTTTTGATCATGGTACTTCTTTTGTCTAGCCATTTCCTTGTTACTGTGTTGTCTAACCAAGGCATGTGCCATTTCCAGACTTTCTTTAAGCTCCCATACCCACTGATTCCTGGGTATATACTTAACTGATGGTGGCATTTCCCTTCCAAACATGGGACGATTAGGTGAAAAACCTGTTGTTTCATGAGTGGTTGACCTGTATGCCATCATCACATAGGGCAAATATTTGTCCCAGTTAGTCTGATGTTCATCAACATACATACTAAGCATAGTTGCTAACGTTTTGTTGAAACGTTCCACCAAGCCATCACTCTGTGGATGGTATGGGGTGGTGTGAGTTTTCTTAATGTGCAATATGCGACAAACTTCTGTAAACAAACCACTCTCGTATTGGCTTACCTGATCAGAGTGAATGACAGAAGGAACTCCATATCGGGTAATGACTTCTTCTGCAATAAGTTTCTCCACTGTTTTTGCCTCCATATTACTCATTGCGAAGCACTCTGTCCATTTGGTAAAATAGTCAGATATAACAAGAATGTACTTGTTACCTGACTCGGTTGTTGGGAGAGGGCCAAGTATATCTGTTGCAATTCTGTCCATTGGGATCCCCGTTTTGACTATCCCCATTGGCACATGTTTCTTTTTCTGTGGTCCCTTTCTTTTGCAACACTTTACACAGCCAGCTATATAACTCTTTACATCTGACTGCAGTCCTGGCCAGTAATAATTTTGTCAGATTTTTGCAAGAGTTTTCTTTTCTCCTAAGTGTGCTGCTGTTTCATTATCATGACTGAACTGTAAAACAGTTCGTCTTTCACTAAATGGAACTATTGCTTGTCATTTTATCATCTTCCCATGTCCTCCTTTTATTTGTCTAAAAAGAATGCCTTTATCAAGAAGTAATTGTTCCCATTGTGACCACAATGATCTAACTATAAACCCTTCTCCTCTTATATCATTAATAGCTGGCCTATTGCCATCTTTCATCCACTCCTTGACCATTGAAATGTCATGATCACTGTCTTGGACATTTTCAATTGAATAGGATGATGCCATTCCATCTGTCTTCTCATCAGTTACTGACGATATGTCATCTGGTGTTATTAACAGTACCTTAGCAGGTTTCACGATATCTTCGTTTTCCCAATCTGGTTCAAACCCACACTGCCTGCAGGGAATTCTACTCATCGCGTCAGCATTGCGATGTTTGGGTCCAGGCCTGTGTTCAATTTTCATATTGTAGCTACTGAGTACTTCAAGCCAACTAGCTAGCTGCCCCTCAGGGTTTTTCAAATTGAACAGCCATCTTAGTGATCCATGATCTGTCCGAATTAAGAATTGTCGGCCATAAAGATAATGCTTGAAATATTTCGTAAAACTTGACAACTGCTAAGAGTTCTTTCCTCGTCACACAATACTGTCTTTCTGACTTTGTGAGGGTCCTACTAGCATAGGCTACCACTCATTCATGACCATTGACACTTTGAGACAAAATGGCTCCAACTGCATTGTTGCTTACATCAGTGTCTAGGATAAATGGCATGGAGAAATCTGGGTAAGCAAGAATGGGTGCATTCACCAATCGGTGTTTCAATTGGTCAAACCCATCTTGACATTCCTTTGTCCATACAAATGGTCGCCCTTTTTTAGTTAAAACATGCAGACATTTGGCTATGGCTGAGAAATTTTGAATATATCTTCTGTAGTAGCTACACAAGCCTAGAAAAGAGCGTAGCTCTGAGACATTGGCAGGTATGGGCCAATTACTCACTGCATCAATCTTTACTGGGTCAGTTGCAACCCCATCTTCATTTATCACATGACCTAAAAAGGTAACTTGTTTTGAAAAAAACTGACACTTCTTAGCCTTGATTTTCAATCCAGCTTCCTTCAGTTTCTCAAAAACTTTCCTCAAATTAGCCAACATGCCATCAAAGGACTTTCCAACAACTATTATATCATCGAGATAGACAAGGCAAATGTCCCAATTTAGTCCAGAAAGGATGCTCTCCATCAGACGTTCGAATGTTGCCGGGGCACAGGTCAACCCAAAACCCATGACCTTGAATTGGTATAACACCCGTTTTGTGGCAAAAACTGTCTTTGGTTTATCTTCAGGCTCCATTTCAACTTGCCAGTAGCATGAGCATAGGTAGAGTGTTGAAAACCATTTGCTGCCAGATAGATGATCTAGAGCTTCATCTATCCTGGGAAGCGGATATGCATCTTTTGTTGTGCTACTGTTCAGGCAACGGTAGTCGATGCAGAACCTGTATGAGCCATCTTTCTTTTTAACTAATACCACCCCTGAAGCCCAGGGACTAGTGGAGGGCTCAATTACATCACGCTCCAGCATATCGTCTATTTGCTTATTTATTTCATTTTCAAGATGCACAGGTTTTCTTCTTACAGGTTGTTTGATAGATCGCTGGTTCCCTGTGTCAATTTTATGCTTCACAATTTTTGTTCTACCAAGGTCTCTATCCGATGTGGCAAACAACTCCTTATATTCCTGCAGAAAATTTGCAGCTTGCTCCTGTTGCTCTTTGGACAGATGTTCAGAAGACTTGTTTACTAGTTCAGAAAGGTCTGCTCTCAAATTGCTCTGGTTATAGGGTTGCTCAGACGACAGCTGATTTACAACCTCTACTGGACTCAATTGTCCGACCACTGTCCCAGGGTGTATAATTTTGGCATCTTGACCTGCATTGAGAAGCCTCACTGGCACAGTACTGCCAGGAGTTACCACTGTTCGAGCTGTAAGAGCACATTCTTTATTAATATTCTGGTTGTCAATTGGTACAACCAAACTTTCAGTCTTGGGAATAATTCTCCCATCTGGAACCATTACCTTCCCTGCAATAACAATCTCAGTTGCAGGTGGTATGCTTACAGTGTTTGTCGCAGTAATGAGGTAACAACCAACTGCCCCTTCTAATTGTAAAGGTAATGTTCTGCCTTGTATGATGAGGCTGCCATTGGTAATATCAATTTTACAATTGTTTGTTTTCAAAAAGTCCAATCCTAAAATACAATCCACCTTTATTTATGTCTGCAACGACTGCATTAACACAACATGTTAACTGGTCACATATAATTGTAAATTCAGATTGCCCTTCAACAGACAATTCTGAACTATTGGCCGTGACGAGCTTTTGTCGTAAAGGCCTTAAACTGGGTTTGGATATCTCGGGTATGTTCTTATAAAAAGTGCCAGAAATGAGTGTCACTGTAGCACCTGTATCGATCAGAACATCAGTCTTCACCCCTTGTATAACCAATGTCATATACATTCCAGCTTCATCAGGGGATTTTCCGTGACTGATGGAAATGATACGTTTGCCTTGACATTGTTTCTGCGACTTTACACGTCTTGCAGATGCATTGTCAACCCCCTGTGACGGCTTGGTGCCCATTCCATTTTCTTTCCTGTTCATGCAATTCCGTTTGAAATACCCTGTCTGGCCACATGAAAAACAACGCTTTTGGTACTCTTTAGTATTAGGTTGTTTCCTGTAATCATTCGTGGCCTTTGGTTGCTTATTTACAATTGACTCAGTTTTTAGCTTACTCAATTCTTCACTAATGGACTTCATATTATCTTCCATTGATTTCATCCAGCTGTTTAAATTTACACCACTCAATTCATCTGTGTCATTCATTTTGGACAAGGACGTGATTCGCAAATGACCCTTATTTTCCATACTGCACTGCTCAACCTTTTTATATGCTTCGAGTTCCACTGCAACTCGTATTGCTTCATTTAAATTCTTTGGACGCCCTTGCTTTATGTGAATGTGCATGTCAGAGTCAAATAGCGCATCTATAAATTGGTCTTTTGCCAAAGTTTCTCTTATTTCTCCTGGCGCTGTTGAATAAGCCAGATTTGTCAATCGACGAATGGCTTGACCCAACTCTGGTAATGTTTCAGTTGCCTTCTGTCGGCGCTCACGCCACTGAACTAGGTACAGTTCTGTCTGATTTAGAGGGGAAAATCGCTCTTCCAGTGCATGAATTAGAACATCATATTGTTGACCAATATCTCTGGGTAGATCACCCAATACAGATTGTGCCTGACCTCGCAATGTCACGGTGAGAAACAATCCATTTTGTTCATTATTCCAGCCATTTACTTTTGCACAGGCTTCAAAATGTGACTTATAATCAAGCCAAGAGCCTGTCCCATCATATGTTGCTGGTTTAATGTCAACAACAGTTCTCTTCCTGTTGTCAGAGGCCACTGGTGTGTGTCCCAATGCTGCATTTGTAGACTTAGATTCTGTATTTATGCTGTGGTCAGGCAACCATACTTTTGGTATAGCACCACTAGACGTTTGAGACTCGTGAGGTCTTCTCCGTGACCCTTGTATTGGTCCATGACCAACTGCATGTGATTCAAAGCCAGAATCTGAAAATGCATTTCGTAAATCTAAGTGTCTGGGGACACTTCCTGGTGTTGAGTGACGAAGGCCAGTGTTCATAAGCAAGCTTGTTTCCAGCTGTGCAATTGACCGTTGAAGTTCTCTTATCTCTTCTTCATATTCTGTCATTTTGAATTATGTACAAAATGTAGGCTATCAACAAAATGAGTGAACTTGAAAGTACCCCCTTGTATCCAACCTCTGCCACCAAATTTGTAACGCGTCCCAATACAGCGTTAATTTAAACAGGTTCGAACTCGGTTGTCACCGAGTTTCTAGGGGCCGTAAGAGTATAATCAAATGGTAGAGTAATCTGCTAAACCATACGGCGTTCCTCGAGTGTATGTCAAAAATAGTATCGTAAATTAAAATGGTCACTCTGACTTCAATACAAATATCAATGAAACACTTAAACTATCAAATATAATCAAACGTTAATTACATGGATCTATCACGTTTCTCACCTACTGACAAATCAATCGCCTAATTGCCACTTGCACTCCTTCCGCCACTTCCACGTAGCCTATGCCTACTCCCAGTACCGTAGCTGAACCCTTGACTTAACACTTATTCTTGTGCAGACTAAGTGTTTCCCAGTCACCTGTTCAGACACTGGTACTGATACAGCAAGTAGGCACACTAGTCTGTGACCAATTGTGCGACTGCAAGTTGCAGATACAACTTGCATGAACAATGTGTACTAACTACTTGCAAAGTCACAAGTTGCATGTGCCATTTGTAACTTACAACTTGTACCTGACACTGACATAGCCTATATAACCAAACACAGTACCCTAGTGTTTAACAACTTGTGATGCTGCCAATTGTTGCTGTCAGTTGTTACCTGACAACTTGTGATGTTGCCAACTGTACATAAGCCACTTGCATTATACAACTGGCCCTGTCAAGCGTACGTTTACCACTTGCACACTGTGTTATGTCAGTACAACTGTCTCTTTTGTCATTTGTCAATGTTTTAATTAGACTGGCTTTGTTCAGGCTTAATTCTAATTACCTTTTATATTCTTCTTCCGGAGTACACACCAAAATATTTCGAACGTTAACAGTTTCACTTTAAAAGTGCATTGAAAGAGAAATGAATTAATTCTCTCTCGCTGTTTCTGGGCTTTATATACTCTACCGGTCGAGTCGATTCGCAGTGCGTAGGCATGACTAGGTCAAACCATTATTTCCATGATTAAGGAGGTTCGCACTTCAATACTCATTACACCACATTGTCTTCCACAAAATAGGGCACACCTAGTATATATCGGAATATACAGTTTGTATTCCACAAGATAAGCCATACAGAGTATATATTGGGATACCATTGGTTGTCTTCCCTTGAATAGGTCAGACCCAGTATACATTGGTGATACATTGTTTGTCTTTGACAGAGTAGGTCAGACGTACTATATACCCATTAGATATTGGGATACATTATTAATCTTCACAGAATGGGCCTTGTCTAGTATATATTGAGATATACTGTTTGTATTCCACAGAATAGGCCATACCCATTATATATTGGGATATATTATTTGTCATCTATAGAATAGGCCATAACCCATATATATTGGGATATATTGTTTGTCATCTATAGAACATGCCTTACCATTTTATATTGGGATATATTGTTTGTCATCTTTAGAATAGGCCATACCCTGTATATATTGGGATATATTGTTTGTCATCTATAGAATAGGCCATAACCCATATATATTGGGATATATCATTTGTCATCTATAGAATAGGCCATACACATTATATATTGGGATATATTGTTTGTCATCTATAGAATTGGCCATACCCTGTATATATTGGGATATATTGTTTGTCATCTATAGAATAGGCCATACCCCGTATATATTGCGATATATTGTTTGTCATCTATAGAATAGGCCATACTCATTATATATTGGGATATATTGTTTGTCATCTATAGAATAGGCCATACCCCGTATATATTGGGATATATTGTTTGTCATCTATAGAATAGGCCATACCCTGTATATATTGGGATATATTGTTTGTCATCTATAGAATAGGCCATACCCCGTATATATTGGGATATATTGTTTGTCATCTATAGAATTGGCCATACCCTGTATATATTGGGATATATTGTTTGTCATCTATAGAATAGGCCATACCCCGTACCCCGTATATACTGGGATATATTGTTTGTCATCTATAGAATAAGCCATACCCTGTATATATTGGGATATATTGTTTGTCATCTATAGAATAAGCCATATCCCGTACCCCGTATATATTGGGATATATTGTTTGTCATCTATAGAATTGGCCATACCCTGTATATATTGGGATATATTGTTTGTCATCTATAGAATAGGCCATACCCCGTATATATTGGGATATATTGTTTGTCATCTATAGAATAGGCCATAACCCATATATATTGGGATATATTGTTTGTCATCTATAGAACATGCCTTACCATTTTATATTGGGATATATTGTTTGTCATCTTTAGAATAGGCCATACCTCGTATATATTGGGATATATTGTTTGTCATCTATAGAATTGGCCATACCCTGTATATATTGGGATATATTGTTTGTCATCTATAGAATAAGGCATACCCTGTATATATTGGGATATATTGTTTGTCATCTATAGAATAGGCCATACCCTGTATTTATTGGGATATATTGTTTGTCATCTGTAGAATAGGCCATACCCCATATATATTGGGATATATTGTTTGTCATCTATAGAATAGGCCATACCCTGTATATAATGGGATATATTGTTTGTCATCTATAGAATAGGTCATACCCCATATATATTGGGATATATTGTTTGTCATCTATAGAATAAGCCATATCCCGTATCCCGTATATATTGGGATATATTGTTTGTCATCTATAGAATAGGCCATTCCCAGTATATATTGGGATATATTGTTTGTCATCTATAGAATAGGTCATACCCCATATATATTAGGATATATTTTTTGTCATCTATAGAATAGATCATACCCCCTATATATTGGGGTATATTGTTTGTCATCTATAAGAATAAGGCACACCCCATATATATTGGGATATATTGTTTGTCATCTATAGAATAAACCATATCCCGTATCCCGTATATATTGGGATATATTGTTTGTCATCTATAGAATAGGCCATTCCCAGTATATATTGGGATATATTGTTTGTCATCTATAGAATAGGTCATACCCCGTATATATTGGGATATATTGTTTGTCATCTATAGAATAGGTCATACCCCATATATATTAGGATATATTTTTTGTCATCTATAGAATAGGTCATACCCCCTATATATTGGGGTATATTGTTTGTCATCTATAAGAATAGGTCATACCCCGTATATATTGGGATATATTGTTAGTCATCTATAGAACAGGAAATACTCATATATTGGAATATATTGTTTGTCATCTATAGAATAGGCCATTCCCACTATATATTTGGATACATTGTTTGTCATCCACAGAATAGCCCATACCCAGTGTATATTGGGATATACCATTTGTATTCCACAAAATATGCCATACTCGGTATATTTTGGGACACCTTGTATATCTTCCATCGAATAGGCCATACCTAGTCTATATTTAGATACATTGTTTGACATCTACAGAAAGGGGTAGACCCAGTATATATTGGGATACATTGTTTGACATCCACAAAATGAACTGGCTATCATAAACTTTGTGATCTACGGGAATGGCAAGTTAATCTGCCTATAAATTATGGTTAAACTACTTTTAAATGTAAATGCTATTTTCATAAACCTGGTGATTTCTGAACAATAACTATGAAATGAACAAAATGAGGTACAAAATGAATTCAGACACTAAGTACTGACCTGTACATGAATGAATGTTCACAAAATCTGTTTAAAATCATACATACGAAGAGTCAGTGTCAATCCTTTGTTTATTGCAATGTTGCAAACAGTCGAATAGAACAGAACCCATGTAATTAGAGAATGGGAAATATTGGAACCATCAGTGTCACAGTATTAGGTTAACAATATAACAAATATTATAAAAATAATGACTCGACTTGAGGGTAAGTGTTGATTGTCTCCTCAAGGGACCATTATCCCCCAAGGCATTAGCTGAGGTAGATAATGGACCCGTATAGCGGATCATTTTGAATTGAATTCGTATAGCGAATCATTTTGAATTGAATTCAGGCATAAGCACAACTTGTTACAGTCTCACAGAAGATTATTGTTCTGGCATCCTCACCGTCCCACCATAAATGTTCATAGTGACCGTACCATTCATAAATTGAGGCTGCAAATTCCGGTAGAAATTTTGCGTGTGTACATTATTAAACATCACGAAAGTCATTTGGTAAAGAAACTACATCATCACGTGCACATGCAACAGTATACTTCAGGTGTCTCCGCTGTTGTTATCGGGAATATTGGGCTAAAGTGGGTAATAATGCCAAAATTATTGACCGGCATTATTCATCTCGGGTGGAACATTGTGAAATGTTTAACCCTATACCCAATGAATTGCACGCATCCGCCCGCGTAATATGCAAATTCAGCAGTTGAAAAAATATTATTTTTCAAAAAATTTAAACAAAACCATATCATGTGACTCGTCGAGCTCGTTCCAACGAGGGGTCACATGATATGGTTTTGTTGAAATTTTTTGAAAAAAATTAAAAAATTATATTTAAAGTAATAAATTTTGATATCGTTTGCGTTGGGTAAAGGGTTAATGAGATTAAATGGGGGATTAGCAAAACATTTGTAGATGAGGTATAATAAAGTACATTACATATCAAGTGAGCTTTTGATGAAGACAAATTGATGACGAATCTGCTCAAAACTTAGTATGAATGTTCACCACCACAGCAACCTGTACACTTGCGATTATAGTTCCGGTCGGATTATTTTTGCCAGAATTATGCCCCTTTTTCGACTTGAAAAAGCAGGCCTAGAAGTTTGTCTGGAGATTTTCTCAGATATTTATGGGTTGATTCTAACTGTTGGTATGGATGTTTGCTGCTATGGGAACCTGTGCACCTGCAATTATAGGTTCAATCGGAATTTTTTTGCCAGGGTCATGCACCTTTTCATCTTAGAATGTCTGAATTTTGTCCGGAGATTTTCTCAAGATGTTTGTGGGCCGGTCGATTC
Source organism: Pictodentalium vernedei (assembly GCA_031216915.1). Lineage (NCBI taxonomy): Eukaryota > Metazoa > Mollusca > Scaphopoda > Dentaliida > Dentaliidae > Pictodentalium > Pictodentalium vernedei. The sequence continues at coordinate 10,873,163 of CM062293.1, read as the reverse complement.
TTTTGAAACTTGGTATGGATGTTTACTACCTTGGGATCCTGAATCAAGATTATAACATCAAGATTCCAATCATAACATACATCAAATTAAAAATTCACTTGCAAGCATGTACACAATCTATTTTCACTTAAATTTTAACAATGACACTTGCTTAACGGAGTTTCTCTCCTTTGTATTACAAACTTTCACAAACTACCAGTTTTTATACCTGAAATGTTTAAACTGTGCTCCGGTGTTCTGTTGATATACATAAAAGTTTCGGATTTTTTATTCAACCCATGTCGCTCCTGTGGCACCACTTTTGTTGTTGGTTTCTGGCAAAAATATAATTCAAAACATTTTAAGTATGCTCAGGTGTTCTGGTAGGGTCTGTAGAGAGCCTCCTAAGGTTTGAAATGTTGGAAGTATGCACAGTTCTTCAGGTAATGTCTGTATAAAAGTTTATGAATTTTTATTCGACTCACTATGACTCCCAGTTGTGCCACTTTATTGAGCGGAATATAATTCAAATTGTTTAACCCTTTACCCAACGTAACGGCCAAAACCGGCCAGCGCTATTCTCAAAAATCGCCAATTCATTTTCATTATTTTTTTCATTTTTTGTCTCAAAAACATAGGTCATGACCCCTCATTGGAATGAGCTCGTCGAGCTCATTCCAACGAGGGGTCATAACCTATGTTTTTGAGACAAAAAATGAAAAAAATTACTTATTCAAGAATTTTTTTTTGCAAGTGTCGTCTGCTTTTCATGTTAGGTAAAGGGTTAAAGTTCTTGTTTATTTTATTTTTTCCGGGTGGCGATACATGAGCTTAGCAACTGATTCTAACTGTTGTTTTCTGTAAACTCTTCACGAGTTAGGCATTACGAATCTCTCCTTTAAGGTGTACCATATTCTGTTAGTATTCCATTAGCAATATATACACACATTCTCCCTCAGAAATCTGGGTAGTGAAGCAGTGCATGTTTATTTTTTTATTGGTAAAAGAGGACCCAATCACCAATGCTTTGGGTGGAAGTCCTCTAAAACTGGCATCATGTGTATAAGCGATTGACTAAACTTGACTTTATCTCCATTTTGCCTCCATAATTAACCATTGTGCTGAAATATGTGACCATAAACACCATTAAATAAATAAAAAAGACTCTTGTTATTCTTCTTTTTCAAAATTTTTCTTTTTTTTTAATTTTTTAATTTTTTTTTTTTCCTCCCTGAATCTTGTCTGTGGAACTGCTCAAAAACAAGCTGTATGATTTTGACCAAATTTGGCATACTTGTGTAATGTCATAAAATCGAGTGAAATGCGGTATTGTCATATCTGTGAAAACGCGTATTTTCAAAATATTCTGCCAAAACCTTCAAAATTTCACCATTTTTCGAATGTCTCAAAATCGTTTACAGTATTTTAGCTCAAATTTTCTACACATTTAGGGCATAATATGATACACCACAATCACCACTCAAATCTTTCAACATTAACCCCACTGGCCAAAAATGACATGAATATAGATTTTTTCTTCAAAATTGACCAACTTCAAGGGCAAATTTGTCTAATTATAAGGTTGTTGTGACAATTATTTTCGTAAGGATAGGTGGCGATTTACTCCATTTTTAATTGCTTGGGCTCTGAATGTTTTCTATAGCTGCTTGCAGCAGTCAAAGTATGACAAATTTTGTGCTATATGTTATTATTAAAAGTTTAACCCTTGGCAGATTTGAGACTTCCTATAAGGGTACTGTCAGAATAATTGTTATTTTTGCCAACTTCAAGGGCGAATTTCTCTAATTACAAGGTAGTTGTAACAATTATTTTGGTATGGCTAGATGCAACAATGATTGTGGAAGAAAGTTACTGTTTACTTCTTAATCTCAGATTTAACCCTCAAGCACAATGAGGGCGAGAATAAGAGTACCGTTTGAAAATTCCAAAATTAGCCATCTTCGGTTGCTTTTTCTATCATTTTGGAAAGGGTTAATTTCAAACACTTTTCATGTACGTATTCACAATTGACTACCGAGCATATTTGCTGTTGTAAGTTTGGTTGTAAAGTTTAACCCTATCCCATTCTGGTTGTATAAAAGTAGGAACTGTCCATAAAAACTCCAATTTTTCAGAATTTGGTAAGTTTAGGTGGCGATTTACTCCATTTTTGGAGCTCTGAATGTTTTCTATAGCTGCTTGAAACAGTCGAAGTATGGCAAATTTTGTTCTACATGTTATTATTAAAAGTTTAACCCTTGGCAGATTTGAGACTTCCCATAAGAGTACTGTCAGAATAATTGTTATTTTCGCCAACGTTTACATGCACTTTCTCAGCACTGAAGCCATATTGTCTCAAAACCTTTTCCATGAGAGGATTGGGCCTTCATCCAAGAACAATTTTGCTGTTATATATTTTATTCAAAGTTTTAACTTTCACCCAGTTTTCGGACCTTGAATTTGAGTGCCCTGAAATTCTTCATAAAATTGGCTAATTTGGAACTCACTTTTCTTCCATTTTCGAAAAGATTATCGAAAAATGATTTACATGTTCATATTTACAATTACCTACCTTGCATATTTGCTGTTGTATGTTTGGTTGTAAAGTTTAACCCTATGCTCGTTCTGTTTGCATAAAGATAGGAACAGTCCAAAAAAACTCTCGTTTTCAGAATTTGGTAAGTTTAAGTGACGATATACTCCATTCCTAATTGATTGAGTGCTGAACGTTTTCTATGGCTGTATGCAGCAGTCAGAGTATGACAACTTTTGTTTTATATGTCATTATTAAAAGTTTAACCGTTGGTAGATTCGAGACTGCCCATATGGGTACGGTCGGAATAATTGATATTTTCATAAAATCACTGAATATTGATAAGCGTGCAGTGGTAGTTTAGAATAGAATATCTGAAAATGCTTTCAAAATTCGGATTCAGAGTTCAGTTCCAACAATATTTTCTGTTATAAGATTGCTGTAAAGTTTAATGCAATCCCTGTCTCAGATGCATAAAGATAGGTGCTGTCGAAAAAACTCTCATTTTTTCAGAATTCGGTAGGTTTAAGTGACAATTAACTCCATTCCTAATTCATTGAACGCTGAATGTTTTCTATGCCTGCATGCAGCAAAAATAGCATGACAACTTCTGTTTTATATGTTATTATCAAAAGTTTAACCCTTGGCATATTTAGGAGTTCCCATGTGGGAATGCCAAACTCAGCCGGTGACAGGTAAATAATGAATGGAAACGTCGTTGAATTGAGAATAAAGTAGGGACGAATCGTGCCCTCGGTTTCCACCTGATCCACGGTATTTTCACACGGTCTCGGCACTTGACAAAGATACTAAACTGTTGGGCAGGGACAGTAGAAAACATTCAGAGAATTTCAAGTTGCTGCTTTGTATGGTCGGGTCATAATTGGCGTATATCCAACTTTGTATCTGTTCAATTTGAATGCCAAATTAGCCAGATGATGGCTTTTTCGCCACCGGGTCGAGGTTTCAGTTTCTGCCGGCACGGTCTAAAAAAATAAGCAGTTTTAACTCCAAACTTTCTGTCCCATATGAATGTGCGAATATTTAAAGCTGAACAGTTCATCAAATAGACAGAAAGAATGCCAAACTCGACCGGTAATAGGTAAATAGTGAATGGAAACGGCATTGCATTGGGAATAGAGTAGGGACGAATCGTCCCCTCGTTTTCCACGCGATCCACGTTGTTCCCATGAGGTCACGCCACTCGACAAAGATACTGTCCTGTTGAGCAGGGATAGTAGAACAACTTCTGAAGATTTCGTGTATCTGCCTTCACTGGTCTGAACGCAATGGTCGACTCTGCTGTCTGTTCAATTTTAATGTCAAAGTAGCCAAATTACCGCCTTTTCGCCATTAACCCATGCAAGATTTCTGTCCACTTTTCATTTTTGGCAATTATCTAACTGTTATCCAAGAACAATTCTGCTGTTATATGTTTTATTCCAAGTTTTAACTCTCACCCAGTTGTCAGGCCTTGAATTGGAGTACCCTCAACTTGAACATGTTCATTCAAATACCAAGATTCAAGATTAGTCCATGTCTGTTTTCAGACACTCAGTCTGTGATTGATGTTCATACATTAAGAGCATAATATGATACACTAAAATCACCACACAAATATTTCAAAATTAACCCCTAGTGGCCACAAATGATATGAATATATCATTTTATCTTCAAGATTTACTAACTTCAAGGGCAAATTTCTCATAATTGCGAGGTTGTTGTAACAATTATTTTTGTATTCATAAATGCAACAATGATTGCAGAAGAATGTTACTGTTTAGTTTTTAATCTCATCTTTAACCCTCAAGCAAATGAGGGTAAGAGTACCATCCGAAAATGCCAAAATTAGCTAACTGTGGTTGCATCTTCCTGTCTTTTTAGAAAGGCTTAATTCTAAACACTTTGTTTTGCTATAGGTAGAGATGCCTAATGAACAAATCCTCTGCTGTAAGTTATGCTTTGGAGCTTAATACAACATAAGCTTTGGCCATGTAAAGAATAGTACTGTCAGAAAAAAATTGATTTTCAGTGAATTTTGCAAACATCTGTACTCATTTCCTCTAATTGCAAGGTTGTTGTAGCAATTATTTTGGTATGGATAGATGCCACAATGATTGTAGAAGAAAGTTACTGTTTACTTTTTAATCTCAAGATTTAACCCCCAAGCAAAATGAGGGCGTGAATAAGAGAACCATGAGAGAATGCCAAAAATAACCAACTTTGGATGCTTTTTGTCTTTCATTTTGGAAATGGTTAATTTCAAACACTTTGCTTTGCTATGTGTAGTCTGTATTTTCACATTGTCCAACAAATTACAATTCTGTAGTTTGTCCAGTAAATGTTGTTTAAACTAACTTCTCAAGTAAAGATGATTTATTAATTCCCTATTTTATTTATTTGTTTTTCTGTGCTTGCATGAATAGTAATTTTTATCCATTAGTAATCTACAGTGCTTCAGTTTTCCTTGCAAGTTCTTTTATTTTGACTACATTTTTACCTTGTCTTGATATTGCCAGACATGTTATTATGAAGTTATCACAGGAGAATGACTGATACCTCCTGGAGAAAGGTGCAAGTGACCCATAGAATAGCAATTATTTCACTTTGATAGAGTTTTCTTCAATAACATACTTTGGCAGCTATTAACCGACTTAGACAAACTTTTGACATTTTAACATTTAATCAAGTGGTCTGTAGTCAAATCACCTTGGCAGTGGTTTCTACATCTTTAAGCAGCCAAGATTTGATGAGTAACCACAGCCAAGGGGGCTACAAATCACTGCTAAGTTTCTGGGCTCTCGAGGTGGCTACAAATCACTGCTAAGTTTCTGGGTTCTCAAGGTACAATGCACTGCTAAGTTTCTGGGCTCTAAAGGTGGTTACAAATCACTGCTAAGTTTCTGGGCTCTCAAGGTGGTTACAAATCACTGCTAAGTTTCTGGGTTCTCAAGGTACAATGCATTGCTAAGTTTCTGGGCTCTAAAGGTGGTTACAAATCACTGCTAAGTTTCTGGGCTCTCGAGGTGGCTACAAATCACTGCTAAGTTTCTGGGTTCTCAAAGTACAATGCACTGCTAAGTTACTGGGCTCTAAAGGTGGTTACAAATCACTGCTAAGTTTCTGGGCTCTCAAGGTGGCTACAAATCACTGCTAAGTTTCTGGACTCTAAAGGTGGCTACAAATCACTGCTAAGTGTCTTGGCTTTCAAGGTGGCTACAAATCACTGCTGCGTTTCTGGGCTTTCAAGGTGGCTACAAATCACTGCTAAGTTTCTGGGCCCTCAAGGTGGCTACAAATCACTAAGTTTCTGGGCTTTCAAGGTGGCCACAAATCACTGCTAAGTTTCTGGGCTCTCAAGATGGTTACAAATCACTTCTAATTAAGTTACTGGGCTTGCAAGGTGTGGTGTAGTAGAATATCTGGAATAATGAGGAAAGTTGACATTATATTTATTGTGGGGTGGGCACATATTAGATATACCGTGGTGTGGACACATATTAGATTTATTGTGGGATGGACACTTTAGCTTTTTGTGGGATGACACATATATTAGATTTATTGTGGGTTGAACACATTAGATTTATTGTGGGGCGGACACATATTAGATATATTGTGGGATGAACACATAGATTTATTGTGGGATGGACACAGATTTATTGTGGGATGAACACATATTTTAGGATATCTTACTTTATCAAGATGTCCGTTTACCCCAACACGACTGGCCAAGTATAGCAGTGTGGACAATCACTCGCCCCAAAATGACTGTCCAGATAGAGCAGTGCAGACAATCATTCATCCCAACACTACTGGCCAGATATAGGTGTGTGGACAATCCCTCACCCCAACATGACTGGCCAAGCATAACAATGCAGACAATCACTCACCCCAACAGGAGTAGCCAGATATAATTGTGTGGTCAATCGCTCACCCCAAATGACTGGCCGGATATAGTGGTGCAGTCAATTGCTCACCCCAGCATGACTAACCAGATATAGCACAGTGGACAGTCACTCAGCTGAACACGACTAACCAGATATGGCAGTGTGGACAATCACTCACCCATCACAACTGGTCAGATATAGTGGTGCGGACAATCACTCACCCCAGCATGACTGGCCAAATATAGCTGTGTGGACAGTCACTCACCCCAGCATGACTGGCCAAGTATACCAGTGTGGGCAATCACTCACCCCAACACGACTGGCCAGATACAGTAGTGTGGTCAATTGCTCACCCCAACACAACTGGCCAAGTATAGCGATGTGTACAATCTCCCACCCCAACCTGACTGGCCAAATAGAGTGGTACATTCAATTGCTTACCCCGGCATGACTGTCCAGATAGAGCAGTGTGGTCAGTCGCTTACCCCAACACAACTGGCCAAGTATAGCAGTGCCAGCAATAGCTCATCCCAACATGACTGGCCAGATATAGTGTTCAATGCTCATCACAACATGACTTCAATTGCATTCAATTGCTCACCACAACATGACTGGCCAAGTATAGCAGCATGGACAATTACTCACCCCGACTGGCACAACTGGCCAGATATAATGGTGAAGACAATCACTCATCCCAACATGACTGGCCAGATCTAGCAGTGCTATTAGTTGCTCACCCCAACACGACTGGCCATGTATAGCGGTGTGGACAATAACCCCAATATGACTGACCATGTATAGCGGTGTCTACAACCACCCCAATATGACTGACCATGTATAGCACTATGGACAATCACCCCAATATGACTGGCCATGTATAGTGGTGTGGACAATCACCCCAATATGACTGGCCATGTATAGCGGTGTGGACAATCACCCCAATATAACTGGCCATGTATAGCGGTGTGGACAATCACCCCAATATGACTGGCCATGTATAACGGCGCAGACAATCACTCCAATATGACTGACCATGTTTTGCAGTGTGGACAATTGCCCTAATATGACTGCTGGCCATGGGAGCGCGGTGACTCAGTGGTAGACTGTTGGACTTCTATGCTAGAGGTCCTGAGTTCGATCCCTGTCCGGGACGACCTGCGTTGTGTCCTTACATGGGGCACAATGATGCCAGGTACTTAGGTGTACTGCACGTCAATGGTGCATATGACTTAAACTGCTGTAACCCTGCTTGAGTGAAGCTTGAACAGAGTTAGAATGTTAGGAGCTGACAGTTGCTTGTCGATGCTCGGTGGTTCTCTCTGGGTACTCATGCTTTCTCCACCCGCAAACCTGTCACAGTCATAATTAGCCATTGTGCATACGTATGTGACCTTAAACACCAATAAATAAATAAATATAACTGGCCATATATAGTGGTGCAGCCAATCATTCACCCCAACACAACTGGCCAAGTATAGCGGTGCGAACAATCCTAAACATGCTGGGCCAGATACAGTGGTGCAGCCAATCAACCACTCAAATGCGACTGGCCAGATATAGCAGTGTGATCAATCGCTCACCCCGACATGACTGGCTAGATATAGCGGTGTGGACAATCACTCACCCCAATACAACTGGCCAGGTATAGCAGTGTGGACAAATTGCTCATCCAACACAACTGGCCAGATATTGTATTGTGGACAATCACTCACTCAAACACAACTGGCCAGATACAGCAGTGGGAACAATTGGTCATCCAAGCACTACAGGCCAGATACAGTGGTGTAGACAATCACTCATCCCAACACGACTGGCCAGATATAGAAGTGGAGACTGTTACTCGCCCAACACGACTGGCCAGATGTAGTGGGGACAGTCACTCATCCCAACATGACTGGCCAGATATGGTAGATATGGTAGTGGGGACAGTCACTCGCCCAAACACAACTGGCCATAGGGACAATCGCTCACCCAAACACTACTGGCCAGATATAGTGGTGTGGACAATCACTCACCCCAACATGACTGGCCAGATATAGTGGTGGGGACAGTCACTCACCCCAACATATGACTGGCCAGATATAGTGGTGGGGGACAGTCACTCACCCCAACATGACTGGACAGATATTGTAGTGGTGACAGTCACTCACCCCAACATGACTGGCCAGATATAGTGATGGGGACAGTCACTCACCCAAACATGACTGGCCAGATATAGTAGTGGAGACAGTCACTCACCCCAACATGACTGGCCAGATTTTGTGGTGGGGACAGTCACTCACCCCAACATGACTGGCCAGATACAGTGGTGGGGACAGTCACTTGCCCAACATGACTGGCCAGATATAGTTGTGGGGAAAGTCACTCACCCCAACATGACTGGCCAGATATAGTTGTGGGGACAGTCACTCGCCCAACATGATTGGCCAGATATAGTAGTGGAGACAGTCACTCGCCCAACATGCCTGGCCAGATATAGTAGCGGGGACAGTCACTCTCCCAACATGCCTGACCAGCTATAGTAGTGGGGACAGTCACTCAGCCCAACATGACTGGCCAGATATAGAGGTGGGGAAAGTCACTCACCCACCATGACTGGCCAGATATAGTAGTGGGAACAGTCATTCGCCCAACATGCCTGGCAAAGTGTAGCAGTGTGGACAATCACTCACCCCAACACAACTGGCCAAGTATAGTGGTGTGGACAATCACTCACCCCAACACGACTGGCTAGCCATTGATTCTCAGATACGTTGTAGGGTGGGTGATAAAACATTATTAGCTCAACTTGACAAAGCCAAGCTGAGCTATTGCCATCACTTCTCATCCGTCGACGTACGTACGTACTTACGTTAGTATGTACGTCCACAATTTCCTTTGGAATACACAAGTCGCATTTATGATCAGATCGCTTTGAAACTTGGTATGCATGTTTGGGGTGACCTCAAGATGGGAGCTATCGATTTTCCTCAATTTCCGTCAAAAAATGTTGCCGCGGCCAACGTTCTTAGAACTTTGTTTAGTCAGACCTCAATATTTCCCCTTGGCACACCCTACATGGCACATTTATGATTGGATTGCTTCGAAACCTGGCATGCTTGTTTGGGGTGACCTCTAGATGGGAGCTATCGATTTTCTTCCATTTCCGTCAAAAAATGTTGTCGCAGCCATCATTCTTAGAACTTAGTTTAGTCAGGCCTCAATATTTCCCTTTGGCACACCCTATAGGGCACATTTATGATCGGAGTGCTTTGAAACCTGGAATGCTTGTTTGGGGTGACCTCTAGATGGGAGCTATCAATTTTCTTCCATTTCCATCAAAAAATATTGCCGCGGCCAACGTTCTTAGAACTTAGTTTAGTCAGACCTCAATATTTCCCTTTGGCACACCCTACAGGGCACATTTATCATTGGATTGCTTTGAAACCTGGCATGCTTATTTGGGGTGACCTCTAGATCGGAGCTATTGGTTTTCTTCCATTTCCGTCAAAAAATGTTGCCACAGCCAATGTTCTTAGAACTTAGTATAGTCAGACATCAATATTTCCCTTTGGCACACCCTACAGGGCACATTTATGATCGGATTGCTTTGAAACCTGGCATGCTTGTTTGGGGTGACCTCTAGATGGAAGCTATTGATTTTCTTCCATTTCCGTCTGTCAAAAAATGTTGCCGCTGGCAATGATCTTTGAACTTAGTTTAGTCAGGCCTCAATATATTCCTTTGGCTTGCCCTACAGGGCACATTTATGATCAGATCGGTTTAAAGCTTTGTATTCTTGTTTGGGGTTACCTCTAGATGGGAGCTATCGATTTTCTTCGATTCCATCAAAAAAGCCACTGGCAATGACATTCGATGAACTTAGTAAAAACTTAGTGCAGCAGTTAAGCATCATTCATTATTTCCCTTTGACACACCCTGCAGGGCACATTTATGATTGGATTGCTTGCAAACTTGGTGTGCTTGTGTGGGGTGACATCTGTATGGGAGCAGTCAATTTTCTTCCATTTCTGTCAAAAAATGTTGCCGCTGACCTTTGAATTTAGTTTAATCAGACCTCAATATTTCCCTTTAACACACCCTTCAGGGCACATTTATGATCGGATCACTTTGAAACTTGATATGTGTGTACGGGGTGACCTCTTGATGTAAGCTATTGCTTTTTTTCATTTCCATAAAAAATTATTGTTGTTATCACCAGCCTTTGAACTTACTGCATCTGTGCATCAACTTATCCCTTTTGCACTCTGCAGGGTATATTTATGAATTTCCATAAAAAAAAACCCAAAACCATTGCCACAAGCAATGACCTTCTACTTAATGCATTTGTGCATTAACATCTTCCTTTGGCATGCCTCAGAGAGCACATTCATTATCAGTTTGTTTTGAAACTTTGTATGCTTATGCAGGGTGACAAAGATAGGAGCTATTGATTTTCTTTTCATTTCCTTCAAAAACTGTTGCTGTTAGCAACGATGTTTGAATTTATTGCATTTGTGCACCAACATTCTTTGACATGGCCTACAGACCATATTTATCATAGGATTGTTTTTGAACTTGGTGTGCTCATTAGGCAAGACCTTTAGATAAGAGCTGTTGATTAGCATTCATTTCTGTAAAAAAAGTTGCCATTTACAATAACCTCTGAACATACTGTATTTGTGTATCAACATTCTTCCTTTAGCCAGTCTTACAGTTTTCATTTAAAAATCCATGGATTACTCTGATGTTGTGCACACACAATGCTGTTATGTTGAAATTTCATCAAATAACATTGGTACCAATGATCTTCAATTTTGCCATTTCATTTATAACTTACCAAGTTGAAGTTTGTCAAGTTGAGCTACAGTGTCATTGACACTTTCATATTTATACCCCCGTGTGCTTGGTGGGGGTATGTAGGTGTCCTTGTATCCATCAGTCCATCATTCCATCAGTCCCTCTGACCATCCATCCCCAAGTTTTAGCATACACTACACTCATACACTATACTCATCCATCCCCAAGTTGTAGCATACGCTACACTCATACACTATACTCATCCATCCCCAAGTTGTAGCATACACTACACTCATACACTATACTCATCCATCCCCAAGTTGTAGCATACACTACACTCATACACTATACTCATCCATCCCCAAGTTGTAGCATACACTACACTCATACACTATACTCATCCATCCCCAAGTTGTAGCATACACTAAACTCAAACCTTTCAAGACAGCAATCTGAAATTTTGCATTATGCAAAACAACATTCAGCACATTACCATGTTAGAAGGTCAGATGACTTTATCAACTTAGAAAAGTTTGTGTGTTTTTTTTAATTGGGATACCTTCATGGTGTAATCAACTCCTCCCACAGTCGCTAATGTAGAGTGTTGAAACTTTAGGACTTGGTTAAAGTTTGCATAAAAAAATATTTTTTTACAAAATTATTGTCCTTTATTGACGAAAATTTCCAGTGTCTCAAATTGAGTGTAACTTTATGGTGTAATTAACTCCTCCCACAGTTTCTAATGTGGGGAGTTGAAACTTTAAGATACGGTTACACATGCCTTGGGATGTGCAGCATATATAAAGTTTGTTGAAAAGTATTTTTTCACAAGATTATCAAATCAAATCAAGTCACTCATACATTGTAAAGAGGCGGGGGTACCTTTTTTTGTCACCCTATGGTGACACTTAATATGTTTGTGATAATGACCCTATGGTCTGTATAATCTGTCAAAGATCGGTCTGTCATCGTTCATCTGTGACCCAATAATAAATGTTTCATTCCTGTCTTGCTATCCATGGTATTGGAGGCGTGGTATTGCAGTCGGGGGGCATATGCCACCCTTGGCCTTGCTCTAGTTTTAAGTGTAATGACTGCTTCACAGGCATGGTGATACAGGCCTGGCAATCTAGAAAATCAAGGAGTGCAAAACAGTTGCCCTCCTCAGATTGCTTGGGAGTGCAGTTGCACCTGAAACTTTCAATGCAAAAACATGTTTGCTATTTTGGTTATATTCACTTCAAAGTATTAATATTGTGACTGAAATATTGTACTACATTCAGCTACATAGTGGAAACATCGACACACATATCTTCTCATTATTCAAAATGTTGCATTCAATTCTTATGTGACTGTCTTCTATGCTCAAAATCGATCGAAATGGGACACAGAATGGGTCATGAATTATTGCGAATCAATGCAATATTGACAAATCGACCCCTGAGTTCCAGTGTGTTCTCTGTGCCTACAGGCACAGAGAACACATTGGAACTCAGGGGACGAAATGATAATAGATTTTAAAGGCAGTCCCAAACAGTTCTGGCATTCCAGAAAATCAAGGGGTGCAAAAAATTGCCCTCCTCAATTTTTTCTAGATGTGCAGCACTCCTGCACTCTTAAAGAATGCCAGGCATGGTGATAAACAAATATGTAATTAATTGTTAATGCAAGCAAAGGAGAAAATAGATCTTCTGCATTACGTGCTCATATAGTCTAGAATTATTGAATTTTCAATTAGCCACATTTCTTTCATAGTTTGTATTAGTTTTCTTTATTATTGAACAATCAGTTGTTTTATGCTACTTAACAGCGTGACTAATGGCTTTCCTAGCATAACAAATTAATGCAAGATTGTTCAGTTCTCTGTTGTGTTGGGGTGAGTGATTGTTCACACCAATGGAGTGAGAGATTGTCTACACCACTAATGGCTTTCCTAACATAACAAATTAATGCAAGATTATTCAGTTCTCTGTGTCAACTGATTTTAAGAGATGGGAGTTCCCTCTTTAATAAATGTCACCAACGGTAAATTACATGTATCTTTGAAATGCCAGATTAGTTTGAGTGAACTTGTGTGCAGTATCAAAACATAGTGTAAATGTCTAACTCATCTCGTACATTTAGATTGGTATTCAATCAATTGTTGGATGCATGCCATTCACTCAAATGTCTGTCCCTTAGATATTCAGTCATTAAACAAACAAAGGAGTAAATAAATAATAATTAAATAATAATAAGTATTTAATAAAATATTCATAAATAAATTAACAAATGATAAATAGATAAATAAATAAATATCTTTAAAACAACTCAGCTTTAACAATGAATAAGAAGCCAGTACACATCTTGCCTTCATTCAGGCATCTTTCTTCTATCACCTGTCTTCAGGCATCTTTCTTCTGCCACCTCTGTTCATTCATCTTTTTCTGTCACTTTTATTCAGTCATCTTTTTCTGTCACTTCTGTTCAGTCATCTTTTTCTGTCACCTCTACCAAGGCATTTTTTGTCACCTCTATTCAGTCATCTTCTGTCACCTCTGTCCAGTCATCTTTTTCTGTCACCTCTATTAAGTCATTCTTTCCTGTCACCTCCATTCAGGAATCTTTCTCTTTTCACCTCTATTCAGTCATCTTCTGTCACCTCTGTCCAGTCATCTTTGTCTGTCGCCTCTATTAAGTCATTCTTTCCTGTCACCTCCATTCAGGCATCTTTCTCTTTTCACCTCTATTCAGTCATCTTCTGTCACATCTATTCAGGCATTTTCTCTGTCATCTCTATTCAGTCATCTTTTTTCTGTCATTGCCATTCAGTCATCTTTCTTCTGTCACCTCTGTTTAGTCATCTTTTTCTGTCACCTATATCCAGGCATCTTTTTCTGTCACCTCTATTCGGGCTTTTTTTTCTGTCGCCTCTATCCAGGCATCGTTTTCAGTCACCTCTATCCAGGAATATTTTCTGTTGCCTCCATTTAGGCATCTTTCTTCCATTGCCTCTATTCAGTCATCTTGTTCTGTCACCTCTATTCAGTCATCTTTCTTTTGTCATCTCTTTTCAGTTATCTTTTTCTCTCACTCCTGTTCAGTCACATCTTTTTCTGTCTCATTTCTTCAGGCATCATTGCCACCTCTATTCAGGCATCTTTCTGTCACTATTTTCATGCATCTTTTTGAGTCACCCCTAGTCAGTCATCTTATTTCTGTCACCTCTCTTGAGTCATCTGTTTCTGTCACTTCCATTCAGGCATCTTTTTCTGTCACCTCTATTCAGGCTTTTTTGTGACAATTTTTCATCCATATCGTCTGTCACCTCCATTCAGGCATCTTTTTCCATCATTTTTTCAGGCATCTTTTTCTGTCACCACTGTTCAGTCATCTCTGTTGCCTCTATTTGGGCATCTTTTTCTGTCACCACTGTTCAGTCATCTCTGTCACCTCTATTTGGGCATCTTTTTCTGTCGCCTCTGTTTAGCCGTCTGATCACTGATAAATTTATTTGCAGTATATAGATTACAAACAATTAATGCAGACATAGCAATAGTATGCAGATTACAAACAATTAACCCTTTACCCAATGCAGACGATATCAAAATTTATTATTTTAGATATCATTTTTTTTAAATTTTTCAAAACATTTCAGCAAAACCATGTCATATGACCCCTCGTTGGAACGAGGGGTCACATGATATGGTTTTGTTGAAATGTTTTGAAAAATAATGTTTTCAACTGCTGAATTTGCAGTTTACGCAGGCGGGTGCGAGCGATTCATTAAGTAAAGGGTTAATGCAGATATTGCAATAGTATATACATTGCCTGACAGGCTGTCTTTCTGCCATTCCAAATACAAAGAGCCCAGATAGATGTCTTGACAACAGAGTTACCAAATCACATTTCCGATACAGCCTCTTGCAGCTGTGGCGACCGTGAAACAACTGAACACTTCCTGTTGTTTTGTCCCCTATACAATGATGTTAGGAACTCGACTCTTGGTGCGCTTAACTTCCCAATCAATGCAGACACTCTCATCTACGGAAGTGAATTTTTATCAGTGTCACAAATTAACAATCTTAGAGATGGTGCATCAGTTTATTCTGCGATCAAAAGGGTTTTTGTGTTGGCTTCTTCAAAATCGACTCTGAAGCTTATCTCATAAGCATGGAGCGTAGATGAGGGGAGGCTGAGGTTCTGCCCCGCATTGTTTATACTTCTAGAAGCTAAGTCCATGACAGTGTTTTCACCTGCCTTCCTACTCATAGGCACCCCCACATCAAGGCATGCCTTATTTGGATCGCATGTGGTGTCTGTCGACGATGCCCCTGCACGAAACGCTTTGCAATGCACACTCCATCAGCTCAAAAAGTCCTCTTTCTCTATCACTGTTCTGTTCCTTTCCTTATCTGTCTTCTAACAACATTAACCATAGCCAAAGTATAACAATAGTACAGCGCCTGCATGACCAGGACCCATCACCCGATGAGAACTGGCTAGCAATTACTTTACAACGCAAAAAGCGAGGAGTGAACATAAAACTAAACATGCATCTATGGTGGGTCCTGATCGTGCTGGCGTAATAGTGTATGTATCAGCCGCATATGATATATTTTTACAAAATATTTGACTGGAAACAGCCGAGTATAAGCTCTTTAGCTTGATGCTGAATCCATTTCCTTAATAGTTGTATGCTTTTATTGAATAGTGAAAAAATGTACTTTCATACTTTGGAAATAAATACTGTTTAAACTAGAGTTACCAAATACTATGATAATTTACTCTATTTAAATGATGAGGTTTCTTCACTCCTGAAGATAGGAAAAAGACCAGAGCTGTGATGATGCTCCAAGTCCCATCAAGGCTCAGATTCGATAAGACGGCCCATCATATAATTCCCATTGCACCACACATAGCAACAGGGCAAAAATTCTACAGCCCATAAAGTTGTAATAAGTTGCCTTGGTTTTAAATATATTAATCTTTAACAATGTTGCTTCTTTATAAGGCTTGTGTCTATGGGTTTTTTTTATGGAAATACAAACAAAGTTCAGTTCGTTGATTTGTACATCCTTTAGATGAGAAAATCCAGAAAAGAGGGAAATAAAAAGAGAAAAAACAGTTAATTAGCAGTGACAGTTTGGACACATAGTGTTGCTGCAAGAGATATTAGGTAAATAGGTGTTCAAATATTGAGCGGTTTGGACCTTTTTAAAGTGTGACCTAGGGAAGTTTTGTAGGCCTGGCTCATTCATGTTCCATGTTTTTATAAATGAATGGAGATTGGTGGAAAACTGGGTTCTTGGTTTTTGGATTGGATTTACCTACTCCTATAGACGGAGTAGGCATCTTCAAAACTGGGTGTAAATCTGCTGTTGAAACAGTCATGCTTGAACAGAAGAACATATAGGTTGGAGAGATCTTTCAATTTGAGAATGCCTCCAGGAAGAAACAAGGGATCAGTGTGTGAATTGTATATCTTTTTGTGTATTATACGTAAAGCTTTCTTTGGAATTATGGAGATTTTGTTTGTTGATGGAATTTGTCCCCCGATGTGTATGCCATAGTGCTTACTTGGTGGAAACCAATCAATATTTTGAAAAATTTTGATTGGTCTATCCCGCACATTTACTGAACAGCCATCTTATTTAATGACGTTATGACATATCATGTTCCTGGCTGGAAAAGTGGCCACCCGGGTTAAGGTTTCTGGTGTTTTGTGACAGTATTTCTGCGAAAATTGATATACTAACATTTTACGGGTGCAATTTACTCTCATCTCTGATTTCGCAGGAGCTTAAAACTGCACGCATCAATTTTGTTCTTTTCCAGCACTGTCCTAGTGTCATGCCAACAATTGCAAAAAAAGGTTTGTTGTAATCTTGTCAGTTCAGTATTCCTGTCTATAAAGGGGTTGGCAAATTTGAGGTTTAAGTAGAATTTTGAAATTGCATGGCAATTTTGATATTTCCATGTGCAATGAATCAGTCGAAAGGACCAGTCAACTGACTGCATTTGAACATCACATTTTGGCGCACACAATGCAAAAATTTCAAACTCGATACCTCAAACCGTTCTGCAAGAGTAGCGATAACCTGCGATAACAAGAATTTTCAATGAAAATGGTTGGCAGTTTTTTCGACCTTACCAATCTCCCGACCAGAAGTTGTAACCCTACCACTTTTTGGATTGAATATACTAGACATAAACACATACACATAACAAAAACACTCTGAACTCTATAGGCAACAGGCTTTGTTTTACTGGTAAAATAGGACCCAATCACCAATGCTTGGGAGGTGAAAACCCTCTCTAAAATGGGCAACATGGCTTATTAACTCTCACCCCTGGTCTTGAGTTGATACTCATGTTGTGGTCATGATTAGCCATTGTGCAAAAATATGTGACCTTAAACACCAATAAATAAATAAATAGATAACTCTATAGGCCAAGCCGTTACGGAGGAGTAGTGATAACAGTCACTTCATGTAAAGAGCGTTATATGCTAAGGTCAAATTTTTCAACCCATTGTATCTCCAGAACCATAAATCTGACCCTTACCATTGTATCTCCAGAAGCATAAATCTGACCCTTACCATTTTTGGACAGATGCAAAAAGTCAAACTTGATACCTCAAACCGTTCTAGAGCAGTAGTGATGATAAGAATTTTCCATAAAGGGTGTCGTCACATTTTTCGCCCTCTTACCGATCTCCCGAACTGGAAGTTGGACCCCTGCCATTTTTGGACTGGATATACAGTGGAGCTCACTTAATTGGATATCTCTTAATTGTATATCCCTGTTAATTGAATATAATTTTTAAACACAAAACCATTTACCATACCTTCAGTACAAATTTGATCTGTTAATTGCATATGGGTTGTAGAGTAAACTCCTGTTAATTGTATATACATTTTTGTAGTATTTCGAAAAAATTGCTGTGACACGCACCAAATTCCCCTTATTTATCAACCTTTTTGGCCTCACTACATCCAATACAGGCATTTATTCTATTCTATCTTGTTTGACAGAGCTCTATGAGCTCTGTCAAACAAGATATAATAGAATAAATGCTCAGTTTACCTCCAGAACACAGGAAACTGACCAAATCCCTGTTAATTGTATACTCCTGTTAATTGAATAATTTTCACTGGCAAAATGGATTTTCAATTAAGAGGATTCTACTGTACTAGAATAGTATGTACTCATGTAGGCACATATAACAGAAAAACTCTGAACTCGATAGGCAGTGAGCCGTAAATGCTATGGTCAAAATATTCAACCCATAGTACCTCCTAATCCGGAGGTCTGACCATCACCATTTTTGCAGAGTATCTTCCCCACATATAGGCGTACATAATGCAAAAAGTCCGAACTTGATACTTCAAGCCGTTTTGGAGGAGTAGCGATAACAAGAGCATTGCCAAATTTTCAATCCGTACAGATCTCCCGAACCGGAAGGTGGACCCCTACCATTTTCGCAATGAATATACTAAATATGTAGGTGCAGATAATGAAAAAACTCAGAACTTGATATGTCAAGCTGTTCCAGAGGAGTAGAGATAAAGAGCATTGCTTGCTATGGTCAAAGTCGGGTGAAATTCGTAATAGTCAGGCTCGACAGCTGAAGCTGTACTGGAGGAGAAGAGATAACAAACACTTTATGGAAAGAGCATTATACAGTACGTGGAGAGTGGATTGTAACTAAATCACCCACAGAGTGGAGTTACTACCCAAGCAATAACTTTCAAATTTTGTACATATCGACAAAAAACACACGCACTGTTTCAGCCAATGGACCTCCAGGTTTAACCCGGAGGTCCAATGGCTGAAACTTTGCTGGTGCTTGTTATGTTTTGCAACAAATTTGCAATTATTGGGTGGAATCTCCACTCTGCAGGTGGTTTAGTGATAATATACTCTCCACGTACTGTATGCTAAGGTCAAATTAATCAACCCATAGTATCTCCCGAGCGAAGTCTGACCAACACCTTTTTTGCATCGTATCTACCTCTCGTAAAGGCGTAAATAATGCATCAAGTCGGAACTCGATATCCCAAGCTGTTTTGGAATAGTAGCGATAACAAGAACTTTCCACAAAGGGTGTTGTCAAATTTGTGACTCCAACCGATCTCCCAAACCAGAAGTCAGACCCCAACCATATTTGGACTGAATATACTTAAGACATGTAGGTGCACCCAACGAATAAAGTCCGAACTTGATAGGTGAAACCATTCTGGAGGAGTAGCAATAACACACGTCATGTGAAGAGCAATATATGCCAAGGTCAATTTTTTCAACCCAATGTATCTCCCGAACCGGAAGTCTGAACCTCACCCTACCTCTTGTATAGGCGTACATAATGCATCAAGTCCCAACTCGATACCCCAAGCCATTCTGGAGGAGTAGCAATAAAAAGAATTTTCAGTAAAGAGGGTCGTCAAATGTTTTTTCCCCAACCAATCTCCCAAACCGAAAGTCAGACCCCTGCCATTTTTGGCATGAATACTAGACATGTCGGTGCTCACAAGGAAACATTTTGAACTCGATATGTCAAGCCATTCCAGAGGAGTGGCGATAACAAGAATTTCAGATAAAGAGCATTGGTGGCGAAGGTCAAGGCCAGGCATAATTCTCAATAGTCTAATCGAGCCCTACACCACCCACGCTACCACCCCTGAAAATTTCAGGGCTCTAAGCCTTGTCGTTCTTAAGATTAGGTGGGGGGAGGGGGGGGGGGGGGGCTACTGACAATAATACTTAAAAGGAACAATAAGAATTAATTAGGAAGCGTAATAATAATAACAGAAAAATAGCAATTAGAATATACTTTCAGTCCTGGTAATTCATCCTTGTTTCCTCGGCAGAAAAATTGCTGTGGAAAACTTGTGCCTCTACGGCCATTGTTGTGAAGCCTGCTTGATTGTGTAAAAATCATCAGGGGGCAGGGCGTAGTCTCAGTTGCCATGTATATGTAGTATGTGGTGAAGCTTTCAAGTAACTTTAACATGTGAAAGTAGTTTGAGATAACTTGTGTATATAATCACAATCAGTGTGCAAACTCTTTCATTCAATTATAGATCATGCCAATATCATGAACCATGTGAATGCTGAGAAAAAATCTTGGAAGTAAGTAGGCGGCTTGCTCAATATGTATAGTATGAGTGAAAGATGCAGCATAATCACAAACTAAGTATCTCACTGCTTCTATGTTGATATCACCAGAATCTGACATCAGTTTTTGGAAAGCTCTGTAAGAGCTTTCCAGAAACTGATGTCAGATTCTGGTGTTATCAACTTAGAAGAAGCAGAACACATAGTTTCTAGTGGTTATACTGCAGCTTGTACTGTAAATTGTAAGATTAGCAATACGGCATATAGTGCAACCCACATGGTTTAATTCCTTGTGTAACCTGGAAGGTGTGCATTTCTGCAACCACAAGGCTTTCTGAAGAAGCCATCCTCGGCAGTATTGTTGCTGTGGATATTTTTTGTTTCCTCGGCACTTTGCTTAAGCTTGGCACTGCTGATTGCTGAGGGTGAATTACCAGGGCTGTATTTGCATGTTAACACATAGAAAATATAACTTGTTTTGGCTTTCCTTAAGATTTCCTTCATTTTTAGCTCACCTGACTGAAAGTCAGGAGGAGCTTCAGTGATCACTTTCTGTCTGTCATCCGTCCATCCATCGTCCGTCCATTGTCTGTCGTCCATCCAGTGTGAACTTTACATTATCAACTTCTCATAAATCATTGGACCAAATTGAACCAAATTTGATATTCATGTTCCTTATCATACGTCAGTTCAAGTTTGTTCAAATATAGTTGCCATGCCCACAGGGGGAATTACTCTCATAACACCCATAAATTGTTTTCCAAAATTAAAAATATCTTCATCTCCAGAACTATCAATTAGAACCTTCTGATATTTGGTATATAACATCTCTAGGGAGGGTCAGATTTGGTATATAACATCTCTTGGGAGGGTTAGATTTATATAACATCTCTAGGGAAGGGCAGATTTGGTATATAACATCTTTAGGGAGGGTCAGATTTATATAACATCTCTAGGGAGGGGCAGATTTTGTATATAACATCTCTAGGGAGGGTCAGATTTAAGTTTGTTCAAATTGAGTCCCTGGGTTAATATTTGGGCTTCCTATGGGAGACTAAATTTTAACATCGTGCAATATGAGGAAATTTCTTTAAAAATCATCTTCTTCAGATCTCACCAGTCAGAATGCTTTCATATTTGGCATACAAAATCTATAGGGGAGTCAGATTCCAATTTGTTCAAATCGAGCCCCTGGGTGTGTTATTAATTTGGGCTACCTAACTATGGGAGCCTGCATTTTAACATCGTGCAATATGAGGAAATTTCTTAAAAAATCTTCTTCAGATCCACCAATCAGAATGCTTTCATATTTGGTATACAACATTTCTAGGAGGGTCAGATTCAAGTTTGTTCAAATTGGGTCCATGGGTTAATATTTTGGCTCTCTATTGGAGCCCAAATTTTAACTGAGTGCTATGTGAGGACATTTCGTTAGAAACCTTCTTCAGATCCACCAGTTAGCATTCTTTGATATTTAGTATATAACATCTCAAGTGGGATCAGATTCAAGTTTGTTCAATTTGTGTCCCTCGCTTATTATTTTGGCTCCCTAGGGGGGGGGGGGAGGGGGGGTAGATTCAAGTTTGTTAAAATTAATTCCCCAGTGTTTTTCCATAAAATTGGCCTTTCATATAACTTCATTCCTTTGTAGTGTTGATGAACCATGTCTTAGTGAGGGGAGGGGGGGGGGGCGGGGCATGTGTTACCTTAGTAACATTCTTCTTGTTTCTACTGCTTACCCAACAGCAAACTAGTGAACACAGAGTGAAGCCACTAAAGTGGCTTTCAGCACTTTTCTTTATAGCCATGTTAGTGGCTTCTAGCGCTCAACCAGTTAACCAAGGACACATCAATTCTGATATTATTATAGGGCCCATAACAACTGATAAAATATGACCTGTTAACCAGTGCTTGGGGTGCAAGTTCTCTAGCGGACAGTTATAAACAATTGGCTATATTTCAAGTTTATACTTGTGTTGCGACCATGATGTAGCAGTTTATACTGAAAGTAACCTTAAACACCAATAAATAAATACTGCCTGTCAACCTGGTTCCTTCCATGGTCTTTGTACAGTTTATTTTGATTAGTTGCATATAAATATATGTGTATACACAGAAGGATACCTAATGGTGTGAATAACTGCATATTTTCAAATGTCTTCAGTTATTAAAATCAATTTATTGGTGGGAACTGGAGTACCTGCATCTTGGTGGGAACTGGAGTATCTGCTTCTTGGTGGGAACTGGAGTACCTGCTTCTTGGTGGGAACTGGAGTACCTGCTTCTTGGTGGGAACTGGAGTACCTGCTTCTTGGTGGGAACTGGAGTGCCTGCTTCTTGGTGGGAACTGGAGTGCCTGCTTCTTGGTGGGAACTGGAGTGCCTGCTTATTGGTGGGAACTGGAGTGTCTGCTTCTTGTTTACTAATTCTGATGAGAAGTATGATGAATAATGTCCTAAAACAAAAAATAAATTTATACAATTTTGGTCAGAATGTATTTTATTACTTGACTGGTGGAGTGTAAGGCATAGACAGTGTATTAAAAAAATCATTGTGCAAATGGAGGCACTGGAAAAAATCTGAATTTACTGGTAGAGGATAAGACAGTTCGATACCATCTAGAGCTGTAGGTTTTTAAATTTCTTGTTCGGTTTCGGTTTTTCAGGTGGAGTAAAACCTCGGTTCGGTTCGGTTTTCGGTTTGTTCATGAGTCCAAATAAAATTCAATAAAACTCATTTTTATGTCCGGAGTCATAACTGAATGGCAGTGAAACTCAATGAGTGCCCGAAATAAGCTATAATACATGATGAATCAGGAAGTCCAATATAATAATTACCTAAATATACAGAACTTAGAACTTTTATTGTGCTTGGCCATTTTTCGAGGTCTGACACCTACACGCAACTTGAGGAAAGCTGCAAACACAACTAAACTGAAATGTCAGAAATTCACAGAATGTAGCCTTCCCAGAGTAGTGAGAGTACCCAGACACTGCCAATGGCAGTGTCTGTGTACTCTCACTACTCTGGGATGGCTACATTCTGTGAATTTCTGCAGCAAGAGAGTATTTAATAAAAAACGAAAAACCGGTTAACCTATAGCTCTAATACCAACTAATAGTCAGGGAATAATTAACTTGGAACAGTTTCTGGTTGCTTCTACACTAATGGGTAGTGCCTTATTCATTCAATTGTATATTGATAAAAAAAACTCTGACCAAAAAGAAAATAAAACCCTTTACCCAAAACCGGCAAGTGCTATTCACAAAATCACCATCCAATTTTTATTGTTTTTTCATTTTTTGTCTCAGAAACATAGTTTATAACCCCTCATTGGAATGAGCTTATTATGCTCATTCCAGTGAGGGGTCATAAGCTATGTTTTTGACACAAAAAATTAGTTATTCAAGTATTTTGTTTGCAAGTGTCCTCTACCTTCCGTGTTAGATAAAGGGTTAACCTTTTCTTGTTCTTGAGAAAATTAGTCATTTGCTCATCCAAACTTAATTCCACCTGGAAGCTTTTTTCCAGAGAAAATAGGGTCAAAATGAATTAACTTTCAGAAGAGCACAATGGATGCACAACCTGATTTTGCTGTATAAGTTTGGAGATAAGGCCTAAAAAAATTAAAAAATCGGTTTCTCAGGTCCTCCCGCATGGTCCTTTTGGCTGCCGCATGCTTTATTTTTATGACCAATGTACACTTAAAAAAATAAAAATTAAATGGTTTATGTCTGATATTTTGCCAAAGTTAAAAAATTGATAAATTTGTACTTGAGTGCAAGAAGGCTTTGCAATGCTTCAGCATTGCAAAGCCTTCTTACTCTCAAGGGACGAAATACACCATCACCCATGCTGTTCCGTAGAATATGAGGCCTAAAACATAAACCAAGAACATGAACTTTGATGGCCAAGAAATAATTGCAGAAAAAAAAAATAAAATAAAAAATTGCTCGCCTGCATGCAATTTTACAAATAATGGCCTGAGAAACAGAAGATCTACCTTGTGTGGCCTAATAGTGTTTTGTACCAGTACTTAGGAATTTTATAGCATGTAACCCATTGGGAATGGGGCCTTATTTCAGCCCTAAACAAGGATCAAGATTAAACTCTGGGTCCAGGACATAAATACATTATAACTCATAAAGTAAAAGGCTTCTTTGAGAATTTGTGATGTAGACAAATCAATATTTTCAGTGTGCAGCCCCGAGGTTGAAAATATTAATTGGTAAAGTCTGAAATAATGACTATAGGCTCCTCAAATGGATGATCTGGAAAATACCATCAGTGTTCAGAGGGATAAGATCCCATACAGCCACTAACAGCCCCTACTTTGCTTTGAAAAAATTTACCAAAAATGTATTTACCATGGAGTACTCAAACGGAGGCTGCATTTATTTATGTAAGGTGGGGGTTGGAATATACTGTTTTCAGCTGGATCATGCATCTGTCTCTCAGTCTGGCAATTCATGCCTAACACTTTCGTTTCCTGATAATATTTGTCTTAGTGCATCCTGGACTTAATCCACCCACATCATGGACAAGACAGGTAGACTGGGAAATTGAATTTTGGAAATTCCAGGCTATTAGAAAGTCATGATATTGGGTAATTTCAAATAAAAAGTTTGAGGCAAGTTTTGGTAAACAAGCACTTTTGCTGGTTAATAACTGGTTTTCAACCAAATTTGGCAAGCAGCCTTATTGGCTGCTAATCAAATTTGGTTGTACACCAGTTATGTGACCAACAATTTCATTGAGGGCATTTAAAAAAAATAGCACAAAAAATGAAAAGATGTCACACAAAATATCACAAATAGGAGGATTACAATATAAACAGAGGTATTATCACAGGTGAATTAAAATGAGAATGAAATTTAATTACACTGGCCTAATTGATTCAATTAATTGGTTCTACAATTGCATTCTGTCAATAGGTTATAGACCCTGTGGGAAGCCTGGGAAGTGAGGAAGTGCTTATTTACTGTATATCAGAGAAATTACTAAAAATCTTCTTCTCCCGCACAAGTGGGCAGAATCATTTGATATTTGGTATACAGCATTATGGGGTGGATCTGATTCAAGTTTGTTCAAATTGGCCTCCTGGATTCATATTTGGGCTCACTTTTGAAGCCCAAATTCGAACTTAGTGCATTTCAGGCAAATTTCTTTAAAAATCTTCTCCAGATCCAGCAGGCAGAATCTTTTGATATTTGGTATGCAACATTGTGGGGTGGATCTGATTCAAGTTTGTTCAAATCGGCCCCCTGGATTCATATTTGGGCTCACGATAGAAGCTCGAATTCGAACTTGGTGCATTTCAGGCAAATTTCTTAAAAAATCTTTTTCTCCAGATCCAGAAGGCAGAATCTTTTGATATTTGGTATGCAACATTGTGGGTGGATCTGATTCAAGTTTGTTCAAATCGGCCCCCTGGGTTCATATTTGGGCTCAGTATAGGAGCCCAAATTTGAACTTAGTGCATTTCAGGCACATTTCTTTAAAAATCTTCTTCTCAAGATCCAGCAGGCAGAATCTTTTCATATTGGGTATGCTGCATGTTTGGGGGGGGGGGGGGGGGGGGGAGATTCAAGTTTGTTCAAGCCAAGTCCCTGGTTTCATATTTGGGCTCACTGTGGTAGCCCGAATTATAACTTAGTTCAAAATGAGGAATTTTCTTTAAAAATCTTCTTCTTCAGATCCAGCAGTCGGAATGTTTTGATATTTGGTATGCAGCATCCTTAGGGGTGAAATTCAAGTTTGTTCAAGCCATGTCCCTAGGTCCATATTTGGGCTCACTGTGGGAGCTTGAATTGTAACTTAGTTCGAAATGAGGAATTTTCTTAAAAGATCTTCTTCTTCAGATCCACCTGATGAATGCTTTTGATATTTGGTATGCAGCATCCTTGGGGGTAAGATTCAAGTTTGTTCAAGCCATGTCCCTAGTTCCATAAAATTTGTCTCTCATGACTTCATTCCTTTGTAGTGTTGATGAACCATGTCTAACTGAATGTGACCCCAAATACTTCTTTGAACCACTTTGGCCGGTGAGCGATTAAGGCTCCTTGGGGCCTCTTGTTTTATTTTTTATTTCTGTAATTATTTCTTTGCCATCAAAAGTTCTTGTTCTTGGTTTATGTTTTAGGCCTCATAATCTATGGAATAGCATGGGTGGGGGTGTATTTTGTCTCGTAAGTGCAAGAAGGCTTTGCAATTCCAAAGCATTGCAAAGCCTTCTTGCACTCAAGGGACAAATTTATCAATTTTTTTTAACTTGGGTAAAATTTTAGGCATAAACCATTTAATTTCTATTTTTTTAAAGTTAACAATGGTTATAAAAAGAGACCATGCGGCAGCCAAAAGGATCATGTGGGAGGGCCTGAGAAACCAATTTTTAATTTTTTTATGCCTTATGGAAAATTATGTGCATTTACATTTGGAAGGTTGTGGAATTTGAGTTAAACAATGTCATGGGATTCAGTTTTTCAAAATCAGCCAGAACCAGAACACAACTGAGTCCAACAACTTGGATCTCCAAATAATTTTCTAACGTCGTCGAACTGAGTCCAACAACTTGGATCTCCAAATAATTTTCTAACGTCGTCAAGTCATTGACTATCGGCACAGACTTGAAACCCAACTCAGTATACTTCTTTAACACAATAATAAACAAAGGCTGCCCAGTATCTTTTCTTATGTCCCCAACCTCTGAAGGAGGATTCCGCGGTATCTAGTGGAGACCTCCGTCCATCTGTCTGTCCATTCATCCATCTGCGAGTCTGTCCATACAAACATTTTGGATTGTAATTTCAAAGCCATCTGTCGGATTTGGATCGCCTTTGGTATACTGATAGACCTGCATGGGGTGTGGGTTGGGTGGGATGAGTGGGAGGGGGTGATATGCACAAGGAATGGGTTCCATCAATAAATTTCCCCCAGCATTATGGCCCTTTTTCACTCTCATCTAAGAAATTTTTTTTTTTCTCCACCTCTGTATCGTTGGATTTGAAAACTGCTTATTTAATCAAATCATGATTTTAGGGATTACTTGTGGATGACTCGACAATGCTTCCTTTTGATTTTGTCCAGTTAGCCAATTCTGTAAGGCTACCATAGCATTTTGACACCATCAGGGGCATATGCCACGCTTCACATTGCTCTTGTTATCCCCGCATTTTTTTTAAAAAAGCGAGGATATTGTGGTGATCTCCGACTATCCCGTCCATTCATCCAAACTTCATATCACCAAGAGTTTGTAATTCAAAACATTCAAACTATGCTGAGGTGTTTAGGTAGCATCAGTAGATGTACATAAAGGTTTCAGAATTTTGATTCAGCCCTGTATGGCACCTGTAGCGCCACATTCGTTGTTATTGTCAGAAAATCAGTTTACAGTGGAAGGCTCCTAGGGGTTTCAATTCGAAACATTGAAAGTGTGTTAATATATAGGGTCTGTGGATTTTCCTAAAGGTTTTTGGAATTTTTATTTGGCCCTGTAGAGCACCCTTAGCACCATTTTTGTCATTAGAGTATCGGCTTCTGTCGGAAGGCTCCTGGGGGTTTTAATTTGAAACGTTAAAAGTATGTTAATATGTTGCAGTAGGGTCTCCAGATGTGCATAAAGGTATTGGATTTTTCATTTGGACCCCATGGGGCACCAGTAGTGCCACGTTTGTTGTTAGAAAATCAGTTTGTGGCGGAAGACTCCTAAGGGTTTTAATTCGAAATGTTGAAAGTGTGTTCATAAGTTGTAGTAGGTTCTCTAGATGTGCATAAAGGTTTCAGACTTTTGATACGGCCCCTGTGGGGCACCTATAGCACCATGTTTGTCATTGGAGAATCACTTTGTGGCGAAAAGCTCCTAGGGGTTTTAATTACAAATGTTGTAAGTGTGTTCATACGTTCTAGTGGGATGTCTAGATGTGCATAAATGTTTTGGATTTTAAATTCAGCCCTATGTGGTGCTGTAGCGACACGTTTGTCATTAGAGAATCAGTTTCCTGCAAAAAGGCTCCTGGGGGTTAAATCAAAACATTGAAAGTATGTTCATATGTTCAGGTAGGGTCTGTAGATGTGCATAAAGGTTTCAAATTTCATATAATAGCTTTTCATTTCTGTCTGTATCAAGCATTAATCAATAATCAATAATGCAAATGCGGGGATATACATTTGTGTGCTTTGCACACAAATGACACCATCTAGTTATTATTGCGGAAATTTAAAATTAGATTTGAAATTCGATTCGAAAGTCAATATTCAATTTGCTTCAATTCGAAATTGGTAATTCAAATATTTTTGAATATACTTCGGTCATAATCGTTAACATCTACAGACTGTAATTGATCACATTACAGTAAAACCTGTCTTGAGAGACCACGGTCTTGAGAAACCACCTGTCTTGAGAGACCACATTTGCCAGGCACTGATTGGTTTTACTCTATAATGGACCTGCTATGGGAGACCACCTGTCTTGAGAGACCACCTGTCTTGAGAGACCACTGTGACCTGGTACCAACTTGTATTTTTATGCCATAATGGACCTGTCTTGAGAGACCGCTGCTTTGAAGACTGAAACCATGACAAAAACGTTTTACCTGTTCTGGAATTGGAAAATCTATTGTGGTTATACTGACATAATTAAAAGTATTAAAAGCTCTTAATTGGGTTTCAATTGCTTTTCAGTTACATAACTCATTAAAGATTGAGATGTTTTTATAAGACCCCTGTGAAAAGATTAGGATTATTGCTGAATAAACAATTTTGTACATACCTGAAATGTGACTGATAGGATTATAAAAATAAATTTGTGTTGAAAATCTTCAATGAAGATTTTCAACACGAATTTATTTTTATAATTTTTATAACAGTCCATTTCAATTTATTACAAAAACTTCATAAAAAAGAACTACAAAGTAATTACAAAAATCCATTCTTCTCCATTTCTGAATTTTGTGGTTGGTTATTCAGTGACTTGAGAAAACCTGAAACCTGTTATGAGAGACCACCTGTCTTGAGAGACCACTTTTGTGTGGCCCAAAGGGCGGTCTCTCAAGACAGGTTCTACTGTATTTTATATTGAGTATTGTTCTGAGTAGAGACATAACTGACTTGTAGTGGTAACAGTGTTTGCAGAGATGTAGCTAGCTACAACTGTTCATTTCATACAACTGTTCATTTCAACTTATAGTGCATTATGACCACTGACCATTCATAAAAAGTTTTGAACTTTGAAAATTTATTCAGCTGTTCAACTTCAATAAATGATTTGTTCCACAACATGATCACATTATTATACCCCCCACAAACAAAGTTTGGGGGGGTATATAGGAATCACCCTGTCCGTCCGTCTGTCCATCTGTCCGTCTGTTCATCCTTGGAAGCGCAACTCCTCCTAAACCGTTTGAAGAATTTTCATGAAACTTTACACAATGGAAGAACTCCATACGGAGATGTGCATAAAGCAATATAATTCCATTCTGACATTTCCAAGGGGAGATAATCTGTCCGTCTGTCCATCCTTGTAAGTGCAACTCCTCCTGAACTGTTTGAAGAATTTTCATGAAACTTTACACAATGGAAGAACTCCATATGAAGATGTGCATGAAGCAATATAATTCCGTTCTGACATTTCCAAGTGGAGATAATCTAACTTATACCGTCTGTCCATCATTGTAAGCGCAACTCCTCCTAAACCGTTTGAAGAATTTTCATGAAACTTTACACAATGGAAGAACTCCATATGAAGATATGCATGAAGCAATATAATTCCGTTCTGACATTTGCAAGGGGAGGTAATCTAACTTATACTGTCTGTCCATCCTTGTAAGCACAACTCCTCCTAAACCGTTTGAAGAATTTTCATGAAACTTTACACAATGGAAGAACTCCATATGAAGATGTGTATGAAGCAATATAATTCCATTCTGACATTTCCAAGGGGAGATAATCTAACTTATACATTTCAGGTGCGGGGGGGTATCACTTTGTGAGTTTGCTCACAGTACCGCTAGTTTTATATTGAGTATCGTTCTGTTCTATCACAGTTACTGAATACATCATCAAAAGCAACGGTTTTCTAAAAGAATACCCCTGATTATTGTTCAAACAGGAGTAGAGCCGGCTTTAATTCACAAGTGGGTCGGCTGAAATATCGTTTTGTTTTAGTCATTCTGCATTTTTATTTAAAATAAATGGCTTCATGACCGAATGGAGTCGATTCAATTTGAAATGAGTACTTTTCCAAGAAAACATGTGATAAAAGCTAGGTATCAGCCAGGTTAGTTTAAAAATGTTTATTGCTTCTGTTTTGAAGCTACAAGGTCATTAATTTGATTAGTTTCAATCAATAGCTAGTATATTGGTTTATATCTCAATTTATAGTGTGGGAAGTGGTGAATGCACTCGACATAACTGTGTGTCATTTAATAATCTGGTTTATTAGTTCAGAAAATACTTTTCTTTTGATCACGTATCCATTAACTGTGATTCGATTCAAAGTTCCATTCAAAATTTGATTCGAAATTTGATTTGTTTTCACAAATTTGATTTGATAGTTGATTCGATCAAAATCAGCCATTTGCAGGTCCCTATTTATTTATTGGTGTTTAAGGTTACATATTTATGCACAATGGCTAATCATGACCACGACAGTTTTACGGGTGGAGGAAGCCGGAGTACCCGGAGAGAACCACCGAGCAATGGCGAGCAACTGTCAGCTCCCCTACATACAAACTTCACACAAGCAGGGTTAGCATTGGTTGAAGACAAGTGCACCATCGACGTGCAGTACGCCTTAGTACACAACACAACTGTGCCCCCACGCGGGCAATGGAGATGAAGTGTCTTGCCCAAGGACACAACGCGGTTGCCGCAGGTGGGATTCGAACCCTGGACCTCTCGGCTTGCAGCCTGCACCTCTACCTACTGAGCCACCACACTCCCCTGCAGGTCCCTATACAGTGGCTTAGCAGTGATTTCTAGTCAAGTGTTGGCTGCCTGTTAAGGCTGTAACTAGAAACCATTGCCTAGCAAATTTGACTATTGTCAGTAGAACCTCCTCATGATGGCATGTTAAGGGCACCTGTTTTTGAGTTTGTAAAAGTTGGAAATTGGTCTTGCAGGGTTAAGATTGTTCAACAAAAGTACTTAATTCTTTTAAAACAATAACACTACATGAGTATTTTTATTGTACATGGCCAGTTAATTAGCATTTTCATATAATAAACGATTTCATACAAGGGATATATGAAATGTATTATTAGGCTTTCCCAAACTCAGTTTGGGAAAGACTCTTGTTATTCTTCTTTTTAAAAATTTTTCTTCTCTATTTTTTTTTTTTTTCCTCCCAAATTTTGTCTGTTGAACTGCTCAAAAACAAATTGTACGATTTTGACCAAATTTGGCATACTTATGTAATGTCATAAAATCTCGTGAAATGCGGTATTGGCATATCTGTGAAAACGCGTATTTTCAAAATATTCTGCCAAAACCTTCAAAATTTCACCATTTTTCAAATGTCTCAAAATTGTTTATAGTTATTTAGCTCAAATTTTCCACACATGAAGAGCATAACATGATACACCACAATCACCACTCAAATCTTTCAAAATTAAACCCCACTGGCCAAAAATGACATGAATATAGATTTTTTCTTCAAAATTGACCAACTTCAAGGGCAAATTTCTCTACTTACAAGGTTGTTGTAACAATTATTTTGGTTTGCATAGATGCAACAATGATTGCGGAGGAAAGTTACCGTTTACTTTTTAATCTCAGATTTAAGCCTCAAGCACTTGTAATGAGGGCGAGAATAAGAGTACCGTTTGAAAATGCCAAAATTAGCAAACTTTGGTTGCTTTTTACATTATTTTGGAAAGGGTTAATTTCAAACACTTTTCGTGTACGTATTCACAATTGACTACCGAGCATATTTGCTGTTGTAAAGATTAACCCTATCCCATTCTGGTTGCATAAAAGTAGGTACCGTCCAAAAAAACTCCAATTTTTGCAGAATTTGGTAAGTTTAGGTGACGATTTACTCCATTTTTAATTGCTTGAGCTCTGAATGTTTCTATAGCTGCTTGCAGCAGTCAAAGTATGACAAATTTTGTTCTATATGTTATTATTAAAAGTTTAACCCTTGCAGATTTGTGACTTCCCATAAGGGTACTGTCGGAATAATTGTTATTTTCGCCAACGTTTACATGCACTTTCTCAGCACTGGAGCCATATTGTCTCAAAACCTTTTCCATGAGAGGATTGGGCCTTCATCCAAGAACAATTTTGATGTTATATATTTTATTCAAAGTTTTAACCTTCACCCATTTTTCGGGCCTTGAATTTGAGTGCCTTAAAATTCTTCATAAAATTGGCTAATTTGGAGCTCACTTTTCTTCCATTTTCGAAAGGAATATCAAAAAATGATTTACATGTTTGTATTTACAATTCCCTACCGAGCATATTTCCTGTTGTAAGTTTTGTTGTAAAGTTTAACCCCATGCTCGTTCTGTTTGCATAAAGATAGGTGCAGTCAAAAAAAACTATCGTTTTTCAGAATTTGGTAGGTTTAAGTAATGATTTACTCCATTCCTAATTGATTGTGTGCTGAACGTTTTCTATGGCTGTATGCAGCAGTCAGAGTATGACAACTTTTGTTTTATATGTCATTATTAAAAGTTTAACCGTTGGTAGATTCGAGACTGCCCATATGAGTACAGTCGGAATAATTGATATTTTCATAAAATCACTAAATATTGATAAGCGTGCAGTGGTAGTTTAGAATAGAATATCTGAAAATACTTTAGAAATTCGAATTCACTGTTCAATTCCAAGAATATTTTCTGTTATATGGTTGCTGTAAAGTTTAATGCCATCCCTGTCTCAGATGCGTAAAGATTGGTGTCGTCGAGAAAAAACAACCCTTTTTTCAGAATTCCGTAGATTTAAGTGACAATTTACTCCATTCCTAATTCATTGAGCGCTGAATGTTTTCTATGCCTGCATGCAGCAAACATAGCATGACAATTTCTGTTTTATATGTTATAATCAAAAGTTATCAAAAGTTTAACCCTTGGCATATTTAGGAGTTCCCATGTGGGTATAGTCGGAATAATTGTTATTTTCGTAAAATCAATCCCTGAATATATTGGTAACCAAGCAGTGGCCTTTCGGTGGTGCTACATGAAGCTGCAAATAGTTAAGGTTGAAAGTTTTATCAAATAGACAGATATAATTCTTAACTCAGCCGGTGACAGGTAAATAATGAATGGAAAAGTCGTTGAATTGAGAATAAATTGTGCCCTCGGTTTCCACCTGATCCATGGTATTTCCACGCAGTCTCGGCACTTGACAAAGATACTAAACTGTCGGACAGGGACAGTAGAAAACATTCTGAGAATTTCAAGTTGCTGCCTTGCATGGTCGGGACAGAATTGGTGTATATCCAACATTGTATCTGTTCAATTTGAATGTCAAATTAGCCAGATGACCACTTTTTCTCCACTGGATCGAGTTGTCAGTTTCTGCCTGGACGGTCTAAAATTAGCAGTTTAACTCAAAACTTTCTGTCCCATATGAATGTGCGAATATTTAAAGCTGAACAGTTCATCAAATAGACAGAAAGAATGCCAAACTCGACCGGTGATCGGTAAATAGTGAATGGAAACGGCATTGCATTGGGAATAGAGTAGGGATGAATCGTCCACGCGATTCACGTTGTTCCCATGCGGTCATGCCACTTGACAAAGATACTGTCCTGTCGAGCAGGGATAGTAGAACAACTTCTGAAGATTTTGTGTATCTGCCTTCCCTGATCTGGACGCAGTGGGCGTATAAGCTATACTGCTGTCTGGTCAATTTTAATGTCAAATTAGCCAAATTACCGCCTTTTCACCATTAACCCATGCGCGATTTCTGTCCACTTTTAATTTTTGGCAATTATCTAACTTTTAGCCAAGAACAATTTTGCTATTATATGTTTTATTCCCTCACCCAGTTGTCAGGCCTTGAATTGGAGTAGCCTCAACTTGAACATGTTCATTCAAATACCAAGATTCAAGATTAGTCTATGTCTCTTTTCAGACACCCAGTCTGTGATTGATGTTCACACATTAAGAGCATAATATGATACACTAAAATCACCGCACAAATATTTCAAAATTAACCCCTATTGGCCACAAATGATATGAATATATCATTTTATCTTCAAGATTTACTAACTTCAAGGGCAAATTTCTCATAATTGCGAGGTTGTTGTAACAATTATTTTTGTATGCATAGATGCAACAATGCTTGCAGAAGAATGTTACTGTTTAGTTTTTAATCTCATCTTTAACCCTCAAGCAAATGAGGGTAAGAGTACCATCCGAAAATACAAAATTAGCTAATTGTGGTTGCATCTTCCTGTCATTTTGGGAAGGGTTAATTCTAAACACTTTGTTTTGCTATAGGTAGAGATTCCTAATGAACAAATCCTCTGCTGTAAGTTATGCTTTGGGGCTTAACACAACATAAGCTTTGGCCATGTAAAGAATAGTACTGTCAGAAAAAAAAATTGATTTTCAGTGAATTTTGTAAACATCTGTACTCATTTCCTCAAATTACAAGGTTGTTGTAGCAATTATTTTGGTATGGATAGATGCAGCAATGATTGTAGAAGAAAGTTACTGTTTACTTTTTAATCTCAAGATTTAACCCCCAAGCAAAATGAGAGTGTGAATAAGAAAACCGTGAGAGAATGCCAAAATCAGCCAACTTTGGATGCTTTTTATCTATCATTTTGGAAATGGTTAATTTCAAACACTTTGCTTTGCTATATGTAGTCTGCATTTTCACATTGGAAAGTTGGGAAAGCCCGTAATTTGTCCAACAAATTACAATTCTTTAGTTTAAATTTATATTATTAAACAATTACTAATGTACTTTACATTGCAGTTTTATTTATCTTAATTCCGCAGCCTAAATCGGACATGCAGCACCCTAAGTTCCAAGACTCTGACCACCCGGTAATTAACATAAATTGACACTCTCACCGTCTCTCGGTAGAATGCGATATTATGCAGTCTGCCTTGACAATATGTCCCATGCCCCGTGATCCAGATAGTATTTTTATATAGTTGTCACATATCTCATATGTCAACCCTCCTTCTGTGAAAATACTGCTATTAGTGTTCAACCAATGATCGGAATCGGCTACCCCAATCGGCCAATTGTGGGCAATCGGATGTTAACGGCAAGTGCTCCTGGAACATTGGTTCAACCGATTGTTGCCAAGCATTTTTTTGTGATGATTCATTAACCACATTTTATTAGGCTTTCCCAAACCCAGTTTGGGAAAGACTCTTGTTATTCTTCTTTTTCAAAATTTTTCTTCTCTATTTTTTTTTTTTTTTCAATTTTTTTTTTCCTCCTCGAATTTTGTCTGTTGAACTGCTCAAAAACGAGCTGTACGATTTTAACCAAATTTGGCATACTTTTGTAATCTCAAAAAATCTAGTGAAGTGCGGTATCGTCATGTCTGTGAAAATGCGTATTTTCAAAATATTCTGCCAAAACCATCAAAATTTCACCATATTTCAAATGTCTCAAAATTGTTTAGTTATTTAGCTCAAATTTTTCACACATTTAGTGCATAATATAATACACCACAAATACCACTCAAATCTTTCAAAATTGAACCCCACTGGCCAAAAATGAAATGAATATAGATTTTTTCGTCAAAATTGACCAACTTCAAGAGCAAATTTCTCTAATTACAAGGTTGTTGTATCAATTATTTTGGTATGGATAGATGCAACAATGATTGCGGAAGAAACAAACTCAACAAGCTGTGACCCCTTATTGGAATCAGCTTGTTGAGTTTGTTCCATTAAGAGGTTACATGATATGGTTTTATTGAAATTTTTATTTAAATTTAAAAAAAAACACCCCAATAATTAAGGCCACACAAAATAAATTAATTGATTCTCAGGAAATTTTTCGTTTTTAAATCAGTGAAGGAGGGTTTTATTTTTAATTTTAATTTTTAGTTTGCAAAAAGTGAGCAGACATGGAGAGGATTTCAGCTGTCTTTTTACACACAAAAATATAGAAAGTGCTTATTTATACAAATAATTTCATTTTTAATTTGAAAAATAAAAAAAAAATGTAGGTGCTACATTTCAAAGGTTTCATATTCTTTCGATGCTCTTCATATTATCTTTGAAGTAAAAGTATTTAATCTATGGGGATGTGCTTCATTACAATCTATGGGAGAGTGCCTAGAGGCCTGTAGGCCATGTGAGCCGTGCCTAGAGGCACTCTCCCATAAATTGATACAAGGCAAACATCATGGAGACGCAACTAACTAAATATGCATCAATCAAAAAATGTAAAATTGTTTTGAGTCTCCCTAAGTTTGTACTAATATTGGAAGACACTGAAAGGCAATAAAAATGTCCAATGAGGGGGTTCAGATTCAATGAGGCATTGCCTGAGAATCAAAACACTTTTTTTTAAGCCTAAAATAATAAATTTTGATAACCTGTGCTTCGGTTAAATGCTTAAAAAAATAGAAATAAAACATTTTTCTTGTACATGGCCTCTTAATTGCCATACACTTATAACAAGCCCTTTCATACATAGAGGATATGGAATGAGTGTTTTTCTCATATAATATTTATGAAACGAGTCTAAGAATTTTCCGTTTGGGTGAGCCTATGGCGAGCCCAAATGGAAAATTCGGACGACTTTCATAAATATTATATGTGAAAAACACTCATTTCATATTCTATTTATCATATGACACAAACACATGCACAAATTAGCCACTTAGTATGACTTTTTAACCCATCACCTAACTTGAGTTGCAGGTGGCACTTGGAAAAAACATCCTCGTATAACTAAAAATTTTCGCTTTTTGCTTCCAAAACATAGGTTATAACCCTTCATTGGAACGAGCGTGACACGCTAGTTCCAATGAGGGGTCATAACCTATGTTTTGGAAGCAAAAAGTGAAAATATAAAAAAAATTGAGTGGCGTTTTTCTTGTATTGCGCGAAACGGTATTTGCCGTTACGTTAGGTAAAAGATTAATACAATATAACCCACCCGAAATAGGACAGATAACGTAAATTCTCCCTACTAAAATTATGCAAATGTGACCCAGTTGTATTTTGTTTAGCCAATCAAATTGTCCAGTTTTGAAATTGACCAATGAAAGCTCCCAACTCTAATTATGCAAATTATGAAAATGTGGCCCAGTTGTATTTTGTTCAGCCAATCAAATTGTCTAGTTTTGAAATTGACAAATGAAATTGCCGGAAAGCTTTATTTATCACTGATTAATATGAAAACAAAATATCAAATGTTTTAAAGTGAACAAAATGGACGAGTCATATGATAAAATGGATTTATTAAATGTGTTTTTTTTATGAAAGTAATTCTTTTACACTCTACATAAAGAATTGGTAGCATCCAAACGCATAATGTGCATATTAAGCTGTGAAAAAAAAAAAATTCAAAAGATTCCAACAAAACAACTTGTCACATGATATGGTTTTGTTCATATTTTTTGAAAAATTTTAAAAAAAAGTAAATCAGCAATGAAAATAGTAAATTTTGATAACCTGTGCTAGAGATTGGTAATATTAGGAGAAACCAAACAGATAACTGGTATCATGGGGACACCGAAATACTGAACCGATCATTGAATACTGAAATCGTATGTATTTTCAAATTTTTCTACATTTAATATTTATAAGGCCTTGTTGAGGCTTGATAGCAGTTGAAGTGTTTCATGAAAGAAGTCACTGATTTTCTTTTCTGTTTTATTAACCCTTAAGGACGTGGGCAGTGGGCATTCGTTCTGAATTTCCACTAGACAATAACTTGCACATGTCCAGTTACTTAGCAGTGATTTCTAGGACCCCCTAATGATGTTATGTTAAGGGCAAATGTTCCGAGATCACAAAAACCTGAACTAAACCTTTAACACTTTACCTATAACATGAAAAGCAGACGACACTTGCAAACAAAATTCTTGAATAACGAATTTTTTTCATTCTTTTGTCTCAAAAACATAGGTTATGATCCCTCATTGGAACGAGCTCGATGAGCTCGTTCCAAAGAGGGGTCATAACCTATGTTTTTGATACAAAAAATGAAAAAAATAATGAATATTAAAAGGCGATTTTTGTGAATGGTGCTGGAGTGTTTTGGCCATTACGTTGGGTAAAGGGTTAAAGGTTAAGATGTGTTTAGAACAAGTCACAAATTTACTGTAGATATGATTTGTGTTAGCAAATATGACAATGCTGAGCTCATTAGCCATGGCATTTGTCGTGCTGTGGTGGTATGATACAAGAACAGCTTATTTTCTGTATTTTTCAGGTATGAATGCCCCTTTGTATTTTTCTGGTATGAATGCCCCTTTGGTTCTATCAGCAGATCTCAGTCAACTCATATACCAAATACCGAACTTCTATTGTGGTATACCCCCTAATCGAAACTGATATCAAATTAAAAATTTGAATACTGCCCATTTTTACCAACCTGTGTGTTGGATAAGAGTTTAACTCTTTACCCAATGCAGACGATTTCAAAATTTATTATTTTAAAGATCATTTTTTTAATTTTTTCAAAAAATTTCAACAAAATTATATACTCTCCCAAAAAAGAAAGTCTGCATGCTAAAAAATAACACTTAAAAAAGATATATATCATTTTCATTCATGGAAATTTTATTCAATCACAGATGAATCAATTTGTGATCAACACGAGAAATTTCATTACGCTACGACGAATACTCTTGGTGCCATGGAGTGTCAAAGACACTAAGGGTCAGACACAAAAGTCACACACTCAATATCTGGTATGACCTCCGTTTGCATCGACTACTGCTGTGCATCTACGTCTCAGGGAAGCGAATAAGTTAGCATGGAAGTGTTGTGGGATGTTGTTCCATATTCTGATAAGCTGTCTTTGGAGTTCCACAAGCGTTGACGGTGCATGGGGAAGCTGACGTTTCATTTCGTCCCATACGTGCTCAATGGGTGAGACATCGGGCGAATTTGCGGGCCAGGGAAGAACATCCACTTGTTGTTGCTGCAGATACTGTTGAACAACACGAGCTGTGTGGGGTCGGGCGTTGTCCTGCTGTAGAATGATGCCGGGGCCGTGACGTTGCAGAAATGGGACAACAACAGGTGTAAGCACTTCATCACGATATCTGGCTGCATTGAGATTGCCATCAATAATGACCAGCTCAGTTCTGTTACGGGCAGTGATGCCACCCCACACCATGAGAGACCCTCCCCCATAATGGTTTCGCTCCACGACACATGGATCTGCGAAGCGTTCGTTTCGACGTCTGTACACTCTCTGGCGGCCATCTGATGATGAAAGATGGAAACAACATTCATCTGTGAATAAAACACGTCGCCACCAGTGTAAGGGATGCCTGAGATGTTGTCTACACCACTGCAGTCGAGCACGACGATGACATAACGTCAAAATCGGACGAATTGCAGGTCTTTGAGGACGTAAGCCGTATTCTCTCAGCCGGTTGATTACTGTTTGAGGATGTATCCGTCTCAGGTTAGGGATGTTCCTGGCTGTCGTTGTTGCCGTTTGTTGCCGGTTCCGGAGATGGACGACACGGATATACCGATCTTGTGCAGGGGTGGTAACTCGGGGTCTCCCGGAGCGGGGTCGGTCTCGAACGTCATCATGTTGTGCATGTCGATGGACTATCCTGTCTACAGTGTTACGGTGGCAGTTCAAATGCTGGGCAACCTGTCTGTGTGTTCTGCCAGCTCTAATCATACCCAGGGCAAGGAGACGTTGATTCATTGTCAATCTTGGCATGCAAATGTGGAGTCGTTTTAACAGCAGCGCAAGTTTGAATGTGAATGATTTGAAGGCCTTACTTTAGTGTTTAAATACCCAAGGATTCACACTGCTGCATGAATTTTCAGACTCTCCACGTGCACAACATGCCTTTTCACAAAAGTGCAGCACGTCATTTAACGTTAATGCAATTTTAACGGGGAAAGCTGTTTTTGTGTTCAATATAACTTATTCATGAACAGGTTAACACTCTTTACACCTACGAAATTATTTTTTTGGAGTTTGATCAATTTCTGCAATGCACACTTTCTTTTTTGGGCGAGTATATCATGTGACCCCTCGACGAGCTCGTTCCAAAGAGGGGTCACATGATATGGTTTTGTTGAAATTTTTCGAAAAATAATATTTTTTCAGCTGCTGAATTTGCATAATACGTGGGCGGATGTGACGATTCGTTTGGTAAAGGGTTAAATAATAATACTACTACCGAAGAATTTTTCTTGTACATTGGCCATTTGATCGGCATATCCTTAAAAAACGAGTGATTTCAAACAAGGAAGAAATGAAATGTGGGGGTGGAATGGGTGACTGTGTCAATATATGTGAAGCGTGATGCCACATTTATTTAAAAATGCTGACTGTATGCTGAAATGGTCTCGGGCGATTATTAAAATGTTCAAATAAGGATGATCATGTGGGGTGGATAGGGAGCGCGGTGGCTCAGTGGTTATGGCATTGTACTTCAAACCAAAAGGTCCAGGTTTGATCCCCAGAAGGGGCAACTGCATTGTGTCCTTGGGCAAGGCACTTCATCCCAATTGCCCATGTGTGGGAGGGGTGGGGGGAGGCACTGCATGTTGATGGTACGCTTGTTTTCAACCAATGTTAGCCCAGCTTGTACAGAGTTAGTATGTTGCAGAGTCTAACAGTTGCTTGCCATTGCTCAGTGGTTCTCTCTGGGTATTCTGGCTTCCTACACCAGCTTGTACAGAGTTAGTATGTTGCAGAGTCTAACAGTTGCTTGCCATTGCTGAGTGGTTCTCTCTGGGTATTCTGGCTTCCTACATCAGTAAAACTGTTCAACATGATGTTATCATTGCTGTTGGAAGTGTCCTTAAACCCCATTGAATAAATAAATAAATAATATGGGTGGGTAAGATAGATCTATCTCCTCCAGTGGGATAAAGTGGGTACATTTGATTTCTTGTATCTGTTATCAGTATTGTGTTGATTTGCTGTTCAGTATATTATGTGGTAGATTAATTGAACAGCTGGATATTTTTTTTCATCAAATTATGTAATTTTGATAGGGCTTGACTTCTTTAATATTTTAGGTGAGGTTTCCAGTTACAAGGGAAAAAATCTTTTAATCAATCATGCATTATTGTTCTTTTGAACATGTGTATGCAAATATTCTGATATTTTGTCACAGCTTTGTTCAAACTCTGCTATAAAAAAGAATTTTGATGTTAGAATTTTAAAATTAATTTTTGTGATGAACCAAAAGGTCTCTTTGTGATATCAATCACCCATCTACCCAGCTGAATGTCAATGTGTTTAATATTGCAGGGAGTGAGATAACAATGATGAAATCTTTCTTTGGCATTTCGTGGCAGTGCAGCTGTAAAATACAAGAATTCCTTGATAACATTACATTTTGTCCTATCACAGTTTTTTTCTAGTTGATGGTGAAATTAACTCTTGGTGCCATCCATTCATATAACCCATCACTGATTATTATTATCTATGAGCGGTGTGATGTGGGTGGGGAATATCTCACTTAAGGGGAAAGATATATGGCCCAGACATGAGGCTAGCCTCGTGTCTGTGTCAAATATGTTTTCCCATGGTGAGATTTGCCCATTCCACCCGCACACCACTTGAGGTTGAGTTTTCTCCCACCATATCATACATGACATCAACGAAATCCAACTACTGCTCATGCGATGAAAATTTACTGTCCTACCGATTGATCATAGAGAGGGCTGATCCCACACCCCCGACTACCCATTGTTAACCAATGGGTGCTTATCGGCTGACGGCCTATTGTATACCGATTAATCGCCTCATCATTACAACTGCTCGTGTGATGAAAATTTACTGTTCTACCAGTTGATCATAGAGAAAACTAATCGCACATTCGGAAAGTGTATCAAAAACTTCTGCATATACAGTACGTGGAGAGTATATTATCACAAAATCACCCACAGAGTGGAGATTCCACCCAAGCAATAATTGCAAATTTGTTGCAAAGCATGACAAGCACAAGCAAAGTTTCAACCAATGGACCTCCGGGTTAAACCCGGAGGTCCATTGGCTGAAACATTGCTTGTGTTTTTAGACGATGTATACAAAATTTGAAAGTTAGAGTTTGAGTGAAACTCCACTCCGCAGGTGATATAGTTACAATCCACTCTCCATGTACTGTACTCAATAGCAATGATATGTACTATGAACATGAGCATTAGCTCGTGGCAGTGAAGGCTTAACATATTCAAGCAAGCTGAAACAGCTGATATTTCAGTGACATCACTTTTGAAATTATGGATTCCGATGACATCATGTGGAGGGAAACATCCTTGAGTGGTGTGGGGATAGGATGGGTAGCTGTATTAATGGAAGCGAAGTGAGATGCCTTGTTTATTTACAAAATGCAGGCAAAGATGATCATTATCTTCGCATTTTTGAAAATATGGGGATATAGTGATGATCTCTGGCTATATGTCCACACATCCCCTTTTTTTAGCTATAATTTTGAAACTTACCACACTTATTAACCCTTTACCCAATGCAGACGATATCAAAATTTATTATTTTAAATACCATTTTTTCAAATGTTTCCAAAATTTTCAACAAAACCATATCATGTGACCCCTCGTTGGAACGAGCTCAACGAGCTTGTTCAAACGATGGGTCACATGATATGGTTTTGTTGAAATTTTTTGAAAAATAATATTTATTCAACTGCTGAATTTGCATATTACGCGGGCTGATGTGGGCGATTTGTTAGGTAAAGGGTTAAGTATGGTCTAGAGAAGACAAAAATAGGTTTAGTTTGAATTTTTGTCAACAGGTGGTGCCAGTGGGTCCACTTAATGACAGCTAAAATACTGCTTTCCAATGAAAGGCACATAGGATATGTAATTTCGGTTGTTTAAAGTGTGTTTATATGTTCCAGTAGGGTGTGTAGATGTGCATAAAGGTTTCAGATTTTTGATTTGGCCCCATGTGGTGCACGTAGCACCACTTTTGTCATTAGAGAATAGGTTTCTGACAGAAGGCTCCTAGGGGGTTTTATTTCGAAACGCTGAAAGTGTGTTCATTATGTTCTGTTAGGGTCTCTAGATGTGCATAAAGGTTTAGGATTTTTGATTCTATCCCATGTTGTGCCCATAGCGCAAATTTTGTCGTTAGAGAATCGGTTTCCAGTGAAAGGCTCCTAGGGGGTTTAATTCAAAATGCTGAAAGTGTGTTCACATGTTCCGGTAGGGTCTGTAGATGTGCCTAAAGGTTTCAGATTTTTGATACGGTCCTGTGTGGTGCCTGTAGTGCCACTTTTGTCGTTAAGAGAATCGGTTTCCGGCGAAAGGCTCCTAGGGGTTTAAATGCTGAAAGTGTGTGCATATGTTCCAGT
Organism: Pictodentalium vernedei; assembly: GCA_031216915.1. Taxonomy (NCBI): domain Eukaryota; kingdom Metazoa; phylum Mollusca; class Scaphopoda; order Dentaliida; family Dentaliidae; genus Pictodentalium; species Pictodentalium vernedei. Next base: position 10,829,431 of record CM062293.1, on the reverse strand, counting down.
AGGGTCTCTAGATGTGCATAAAGGTTTTGGATTGTTGATTCGGTCCCATATGGTGCCCGTAGTGCCACTTTTGTTGTTCGAGAACCGGTTTCTGGCAAAATGCTCCTAGGGGTTTTAATTTGAAATGCTGAAAGTGTGTTCATATGTTCCGGAAGGGTCTCTAGATGGGGATAAAGGTTTCAGATTTTTGATTCGCCCCATGTGGTGCCCGTAGTGCCACTTTTGTCATTAGAGAATCGGGTTCCGGCATAAGGCTCCTAGGGGTTTTAATTTGAAACATTGAAAGTGTATTCATATGTTCAAGTAGGGTCTTTAGATGTGCATAAACGTTTTGGATTTTTGGTCACGTTGTGTTAACAACTGAGACATTAACACACTGCCACCATAGATGTGCAGTATGCCTTAACATGCTGTGACACCATTGATGTGCAGTATGCCTTAACATACTGTGACACCCTTGTTGTGCAGTATGCCTTAACACACTGTGGCACCATTGCTGCGCAGTATGCCGTAACACAATATGACACCTATGCTGTGCAGTATACCTTAACATGATGTGACACCATTGATGTGCAGTATGCCTTAACATACTGTGACACCCTTGTTGTGCAGTATGCCTTAACACACTGTGGCACCATTGCTGCGCAGTATGCCGTAACACAATATGACACCTATGATGTGCAGTGTGTTTTAACACACTGACACCATTGATGTGCAGTATGTTTTAACACTCTAAAACCATTGATGTGCAGTGTGCCTGCCTTAACACACTATGACACGATTGATGAGCAGTATGCCTTAACCCTTTACCCAACGTAGTGGCCAAAACCGATCAGTGCTATTCACAAAAATCGGCAATTAATTTTCATTATTTTTTCATTTTTTGTCTCAAAAACATAGGTTATGATCCCTCTTTAGAACGAGCTTGTCAAGCTCGTTCCAATGAGGGGTCATAACCTATGTTTTAGAAACAAAAAATGAAAAAACTATGTTATTCAAGAATTTTTTTGTTAGGTAAAGGGTTAACATGTCACTCCATTGACATGATGTATGCCTTAACTGGTAGAGTGCTAGAAATCCATATTTGGGCTTTATTCTGAAGTGCAGGTACTGCAACTTAAAGGCTTCAAATTAAGTGGTTGTGCATCATATTATCTTTGAAGTGATATTTAGTCTGTTAAGATTTGCCTTGTTACAATTTATAGGAGAGTGCCTGTGGGCACTCTCCTATGAATTGTAACAATGCAAAGACATGTGAAAAAAGTTTGGTGGCCAAATAAAATTTAGCACTCTACCAGTTAACACACTGTGACACCATTGGTATGCAGTATATTTTAACACCAACTCCATTGATGTGCAGTATGCCTTATTCTCTGATACCGTTGATGTGCAGTATGCATTAACACACTGCCACTATGAATATGCAATATGCCTTAACATGATGTGACACCATTGCTATGCAGTTTACCTTAATATGATGTGACACCATTGATGTGCAGTATGCCTTAACATACTGTGACACCATTGTTGTGCAGAATGCCTTAACACACTGACATCATTAATGTGCAGTATTCCTTAATACGCTGACACCATTGCCTGTGTGAATTTTATTCCGGGTTTTCAGGAATTCCGGGAGAATAATCAAGACAAAGCTTGGAAAAATCAAGAAAAAGAAGTAATTATTTGTGAAAACATTTTTCCAGAGAATTCCTGTATTTTTCCTGATTTTTAATTCCTGATTTCCCAGAAAAATCAGGATTTCTCATAAAAAGCATCTGATGACTGTGTTTTAAATTCCTGGTTTCCCGGAAAAGCACAAAATTTTTACTCTGTTGGATTAGAAATATATAATGTATATTAATGTCATGTCCCCATTGGATAATTTAAACTTGGAGGGAAAGGTTTCACATCTCTGCCATGTTGTATTTTTGGTGAAGAAACTATTCTGAAAGGAAATAAACTTATACTTGTGAGTATTCAGTCTTTCAGCTTGATAATACACTTTTGAATTATAAACAATAATCTTCAGAGCCTAATGGATAAAGATTGGGGAAATGTTAAATGTTCAACAATTTTTTTCATCATAATCTTTGTTTCTCACCTCAACACATCTGGTTTCATCAGTTGGATTTATAATTCCTGATTCCTGCTTGTTTTCCAAACAGTCTTTGATGATTCCTTTTTTTTCACATATTGAATCTTGAATGCATTTCTAAAATATTGTATGGCTATCTGTATTTTTTATGAAATTCCACTTAGTATAAATTTTTCTAAACTGCATGTTGCATATAAGTACATATACCATGACACATCCATATTTGTAGTAATCTCAGTGCAGCAAGCTACAGTACTAAATACTGAATTCCAGGAAACCCGGAAAAATCAGGAATTCTGTTCTGACAATATAAAACTGAAGTTCAGGAAATCTGGAAAAGTCAGGAATTTTGTTAACAATGAAATGTCAATTGAATTCCTGGAAATTCAGGAATTTTTGCTCAGGCAGGTTTGTTTAAAACCCGGAATTCTCTGGAATTCCAGGGTGGCCAATACCGCAGAATCCTGGTTTTCCTGATTTTCTTGACTTGATATATAATTTTCTGGAATTCTCGGGATTTCCAGGGTTTCCGACAAGCCAGAAAATTAGCAGACTGTCATCTGCAAATTGAGGTCCCCAGAGGGTGAATTTAGTGATGCTACCCTGCACAGCAGGGTAGCATCACTAAATTTACCCACTGTGAACCTCAATCTGAATCAGGATCTCAAAACTAAACAGAGAGAGGTACCTATAGGATAAATTAGCCCACTGTATGGGATAGCATCTTCAAATTCACCTTCTAGGGAACTCATTCTGCAAATGTCAGGCTGCTTATTTTCAGGCCTGGTTTCTGGACATGAAAAAGACCATGTTATTTCCCGGAATTCCAGAGAAAATTTCACACAGGAGATGTGCAGTATGCCTTTACACACTGTGGCACCATTGCTGTGCAGTATGCCTTAACAGAATGTGACACCATTGATATGCAGTGTGTTTTAACACACTGACATCATTGATGTGCAGTATGACTTAACACACAGTGACACCATTGATGTACAGTTTGTCATAACACGCTGTGACACAGTTTACATGCAATATGACTCCATTGACGTGCAGTGTTCCTTAACACACTGTGATGCCATTGAGGTACAGTATGTCTGGTCCTTTGGGCAAAGTTGGATTTTTTTATTGAAATTCGATTTGGAGGATTTAGAGTGACGTTATAAAAAAAAAAAATGAATTTTCACCCTATGGGGAATTAAAGGGGGTCCTCTGGGTGAATTTTTAGCTCTGCCTGACAAAATTAGCAAAGTTTTTCTGATGCTAAGTCGCCCATCCATCCATCATCAACATTTTGTTTGTCCATGCCATAAATTTTTAACCACTGAATATTTTTGGCAAAACTTTATAACAATATGTATTATAAAACGGTGTGTCGCAAATTATGATATGGTATGTGCTCCTCAAGGTCATGGTCACAGGCACAATGTTAAGGTAACAGAAAAACTTTGACATTTCACTGTCACTTTTGTCCGGTACGTATAACTCGGTATTATAGTTGCTATTGTTATACAGCCCTAATGTCTTATCCATATGACTTGGTATGATTTACAGATCTTATTCATAGTTGATACAATTATTGCTCTTGATGCAGAGGTGTGTCACGACTTTGATCCAAGGTCATATCAAGGTCAAGGTCATAGGCAGCAAAACTTTTATATTGTTATACAGCCCTTGTCCGGTCCATATAACTTGGTATAATTGACAAATCTTATTTATACTTTGTACAATTATTGCTCATGACTCAAATGTGTGCTGCGACTTTGATCCAAGGTCATATCTTCAAGGTTAAGGTCACAGACAGCAAAACTTGGATATTGTTTTACAGCCCTTGTCTGGTCCAACTAACTTGATATGATTGACAGAACTTATCCATATTTAGTACAATTATTGTACAACTGACTCAAAGGTGCATTGCAACTATGATCTGAGGCCATATCCTGATGGTCAAGGTCACAGACAGCAAAACTTTTATATTGTAATGCAGCCCCTGTCCGGTCCAAATAACTTAATATGATTGACAGATCTTATTTATACTTATTAGGTACAATTATTGCTCATGACTCAAAGGTGTGTCGCGACTTTGATCCCAGGTCATATGATCAAGTCAAGGTCGCAGACAGCAAAACGTTGATACTTTTATGCAGTTCTTGTCTGGCCTGTATAATTGAATCTCTGGCAGATCTTGTTCATACCTTACACAATTGGCACCCATAACCTCATGTTGTGTCATGACCTTGACCCATTGTCATATCATGAAGTTTGAGGACACAAGCAGTAACACTTGGATTCTTGTCTTGTATTTAGCTTCCCCTATAAGCAGTGACCCTCGGCGGAGCTGTCAAGGCTGATATGCCTCTTGTTTCTCTTTGCTTCAAAGGGGTTTGTAAGGTTTTATGCAAAAAAAAAATTCACCCAACAAACCCTTCTCCCTCACCCCACTCTCCGAGCTAAATTAGATTTACTATATTAACATGTAGATGCAGAATGTGAATTTAAATCCATATTTAACCCTTTACCTAACCTGAAAAGCAGATGACACTTGCAAACAAAATTCTTGAATAACTAATTTTTTGTCTCAAAAAACATAGGTTATGACCCCCTCATTGGAACGAGCTCATCGAGCTCGTTCCAATGAGGGGTCATAACCTATGTTTTTGAGACAAAAAATGAAAAAAATGAGTTATTCAAGAATTTTGTTTGTAAGTGTCGTCTGCTTTTCATGTTAGGTAAAGGGTTAAGAAGAAGCTATAAGACATTATTCATGGCAGCTTAGTAGAATAATGTTCATTGCAACAATCCTTACTGCATGGACTGCTGCCAATGAGGGGTCATAACCTATGTTTTTGAGACAAAAAATGAAAAAAAAAGTGAAAATTAATTGGCGATTTTTGTGAATAGGACTGGCCGGTTTTGGCCGTTACGTTGGGTAAAGGGTTAAGCAATTTTATCAGGCGAGTGCTTAAGTCCCTTAGTGCCTCTTGCTTATGACAATTGTTTTATATCATTGCGATAACCTGTCACATTTTTACCCTTAGTTACGGGACAATACTGTTGATAAAATTCACTAAGTAAATTATATCGCTTGAATGTATTCAGTCATTGAAAGGAAGTGGTTAGGTTACAAGCAAGAGTGATCAAACACATATATTAATGGAATTGTTTATATCTCCACAACATGATTTATAAATTACCATGCTCAAGGAACTGTTCAATAAATCAATCTCTCAAGCCAGAACTTTTTACCTACCTCATTGGTCAAAGCAATATTCAGAAACATTTTTTATCAAATTTCAGCCTTGTTAGCTCACCTGACTGAAAGTCAGGTGGAGCTTAAGTGATCACTTTCTGTCCGTCGTCCATCGTCCATTATTCGGCCGTCTGGCATGAACTTTACATTTAATTTATCAATTGCTCCTCATAAACCACTGGATCAAATTGAACCAACTTTGATATGTACGTTTCTTAACATATGTCAATTCAGGTTTGTTCAAATAAAGTTGCCACACCAACAGGGGGGGGGGGGGGGGGGGGGGGCTCCACAAGTGGCATTACTTGGATAGCACCCATAAATTGTTACCTAAAATTAAAAAAATCTTCTTCTCCAGAACTATCAGTTAGAATCTTTTGATATTTGGTATATAACATCTCTAGGGAGGGTCAGATTTAAGTTTGTTCAAATTGAGTCCCTGGTTAATATTTGGGATCTCTATTGGAGCCTGAATTTTAACTTAGTGCAATGAGGAAATTTCTTTAAAAATATTCTTCTCAGATCCACCAGTCAGAATGCTTTCATATTTGGTAAACAACATCTCTAGTGGTGGGGGGGGGGGGGGGGGGGGGGGGGGGGGGTCAGATTCAAGTTTGTGCAAATTGAGTCCCAGGGTTAATATTTGGGTTCCCTATGGGAGCCTGAATTTCAATTTAGTGCAATATAAGGAAATTTCTTTTAAAATCTTCTTCTTCAGATTCACTAGTCAGAATCCTTTGATATTTGGTATACAACATCTCTAGGTGAGTCAGATTCAAGTTTGTTTAAATCAGGTCCCTGTCTTAATATTTGGGCTCTTTATTGGAGCCCAAAATTTAACTTAGTGCAATATGAGGGAATGTCTTTAAAAATCTTCTTCAGATCCACCAGTCAGAATGCTTTCATATATGGTACACATCTCTGGGGAGGGGAGGGGCTGAAGGGTGGATTAAAGTTTGTTCAAATCGAGCTCCTGGGTTAATATTTGGGCTGTATTGATGGAGGGGGTACAGTGACATAACAATCCTTGGAAGTTTGTAAGTGCTTGTGTACAGTTGATAGACTTGAAAGCAATCAGGAAGGCCTATGATAATAATCATCTGACATGGAAACAGAGTTAAGAATAATTTTGTGACTTCATTCCTCTGAAGTGTTGATAGACCATGACTCCTCTGAAGTGTTGATGGACCATGACTAACTGAATGTTACCCAAAATACTTCTTTGAACCACTTTGTCAGGTGAGCGATTAAGGCCCCATGGGGGCTTCTTGTTTTCAATTCTTGCCTCAAAAATCCAGTTTATGCTACTCCATTCACCACTGGAAAAAGCTTGTTGAGCTCATTGCTGTGAAGGTCATAAGTAATGTTTTAAAGTTGAAAAAATAAATAAATAGTAGAATTTTCTCCACAGTAGTCATCTTCTATTCAGGCTTGGTTAATGATTATGTATTAAAAAATACACCTAAAAAATGAAGCAGTGTTTATCTTTAGTCAAACTTGTGTTATAATCTTTATTTGACAAGTGGGATTTGGCTTTGATGTAATTAATCTCATTCTTATGAATGCCGGACATAATCCCATCAGACATAATCCCATCCGGACAAAATCCCAGCGGACAAAATCCCATACATGGGCAGACAGAATCCCAGTTGGGTATAAAAAATAAAAAGACACAATTTTTTATCCCATTGGAATCAAGTACTTTTATTTCTTAATATCAATAATATTAACATTAACAGCAGAATTAATATAAGCACTGTAACTATGTTCTTCAAAGTAACTAGTGATTTATTATAACAATACCAGCGATAATAAGTATAAAGAACAACAATAACTATAGGTTAAGCCAGGTGTGTTTATACTAATTTATGATAAAAAATATGCAATACTGTGACACTTCTAATAATGAAGGCAGTATGTTTTGATAAGATTAAAAATTGAGAACAGTTCTACCGTAATTGGCCAAGGTTTATTGTTTTTCCAGTGCTATTTTCAAAGGTTGGTGTTTTGTTACCAATTCACAACTTCTTCACAGCTTCTCTGGCGTCGCTGGCCAATGGTTTTGGACTCGGATAGTTGTTAACTGAGAGAGCTTACCAAGAATTAATGTTAATGACGACTGGTATTTTTATGGTAGAAAATAGAGGATACCTTTTCCTTTGAAATGCATCAATTTTGCCTTAATTAACTACATAAGACTTAGACATACAAAAATACTTTTTACCACTGAAAATACCAGTAAGTAACATTAGTTATTGGAAATCTCTGAGAGAGCTTTCCAAGAATTAATGTTAATGACCGGTATTAGAACTAACAATATTTGTGAGGGGTGGAACAATTCTTTTAGGGAATTGATTGGTCATAAACACCCAAGTATTTGGTGTTTAATTGAGGGTTTTCAACAGGACAATGCCATGGTAAATCCCATTATTTGCCAAAACCGCCTGGGTCAGCAGCCAAAAAAGAGAGCAAAACGTAATTATAAAACTTTGAATGAACATTTGATGAACTTATGCAAAGATCGCCAAAATAACACAAAAAATATCAAGGAATTTTTACACTCTGTTAGTTTGTGTTTCAGTGATGAACAGGCAGTTTAAAACAAAGTGGGAAGTTTGAGAACTGGCATGATTGAAGTTTCATTGATGAAAAAATAGGCGGACAGGCGGTTTAAAACAAAGTGAGAAGTTTGAGTAAAACAACAACCAAAACACTGTTTTTGTGAAAAAATATTGCCTGGTGTTTTGTCCGCCCATATCTGGGATTTTGTTCGCTGGGATTTCGTCCGGGTAAAAAATCTGGGATATTGTCCGGATGGGATTTTGTCCGATGGGATTTTGTCCGCGCACCCATTCTTATAATCTATAGAAATGAAGTAGTGCTTATCTTT